>PHNY01019089.1:3849-17815 GCA_003724115.2 Anethum foeniculum
TAAATAAACTGATGTCTTATTAGACATTTAACATCATTTTTTTAAATAAGTGATGTGTTATTCTCTATTTGACGTCAAGTTTTTGATGAAAACTGATGTTTATGTTTTTCTTTTACATCGGTTTTATAGCCTTGAAAACTGATGTTTTTGAATTTTGATTTCTTTTGATTTTTTATACATCATTGTTAACCAATATATTAAAACCAAACGTTCATTCAATTTTGGCTAACTACATTATCCAATAAATTAATTATCAAAACTAATAGATACAAACATAATGTCAAAACAACTACATATTTATCCAAAGAAAAGGTAATACATGGGGGAAAATACATTTTTAAAAGCATTTGCAGCCTAATTCACTTTACAAATTTCAGTAAAAGTGAATGTGTGTTCAGGAAATTAACCCTATAAACAGAAAAATAACCATTGAAGTCATCTTTAGTCGAGCAGTTGGCTCAGTAGGTGCCTAGTATTCCTTGCACATAGTGTAAATTCTTCCCAATGAGCCAATGCAGCAAGGCATCACATTCATCCTAAAAGAAGCAAGAAGGAAGAAAAGCAATTTTATTATAGGCCAACATACACAGACTACTAACGTTTGCTCAGTGCATGTAGGTCATGAATCAGTACTATTTATGATAGTTACCCCATTACTAGAAACTCGACAATCTACTTCAGTATGAGAATATCAGATATCCAGTATAACAGTAGAGCTGATATTTTGATCAGAAAATACAAAAATAGTATCTACTAACCACACTAAAAAATTCAAAAATAAAAATAGTAGTATATTGTATGATGATGACCTCATACACACTGATTTCATATGTAGTATTTGCATATCTGACTACCTACAGCCATATGACTACATGGTTCTACATATTATACATGATCAGACCATTTAACCATAGTTCTTATGCTTCACTACTAAGCATATCATATAAGACAAAAGGCAGCCCAAAGGAATGCATATAATCAGTAAAACAATAAAGTCATCTTTGGAAGTAAAGAAATTTATAATGTTTATAATTAAAGAACAAATTATACACCAAAGATGATATAGAGAACACTGTAAGATTATAGTTAATCAATTCTCATAGTTAAGTACATGTACTAGACCTGTTTATAAGGAAGAGAAGTTTTATATATCCCTAGATCAGATTAAAAGTTGATTATCGAGAGCAAAATCTAAATCTAATTAGGTAAGAAAATAAGACTTGATCAGCAAAACTACCTTATACAGTATTCACCCCGATAGCCTTGGCTAATGCTGGATCAAGAGCATGCTCTGCATCAACAAAAACATACTATCCTGCATAAAAATTACAATTACTACGTAAATTTTAGAAATTAAAAAGCTCATGAGTGGAAGATCATTGTTCAATAAAATGGATAGTTACCTCCTTGCTTCTATGCCTCTGCTATGTAGAGCAAGAGTTGTCTTTCCAAAAGCCTCTATGTATACAAAAATAGGTGCTCGATATATACTATAATAACCAACTGTTGTAGTACTAACAAAAACATTTGTTCGTATAGCCTCTTGTGATTCATTTATTGCTTCCACGAACATACAAAAACATTGAACAAAAATTATAGTATCAAAAACTTGAGTAAATTGTAAAGAAAAACTTTTGTTAGGCTCTTCATAAGCAAACAAAGATATAAAATCCAAAGAGTAACCTTTGAGGTGACCTTAATCTGCTATCCTTTATCTCTTTCTTAATCTATAGCATAAGGTGAATCAAGTAAACTTACTATATATAATATTACAGACATCAATACCTTAGTAGAGCACCTAAAATTTTGACAATTAATATTGGACATACTAGGAAGTTTAGAATTTGGTAACAAACCTCAAGTGACCATCTTCTGCTTATAGGCATTCCAACTAGATTTAGACCAGCGGAAGAATGTTGAATACAATTTTCCCAATCACCTTCCTCTGCAATTATAATTCCTGGAAACTCCTTGTCTAGAAAGCATAAAAAACAGGATTACAAGATAAGTAAAGTGTAATGTTGCTCAGAGAATTAAATAAATACTATTTTATAGTTACAAATCCAAACCAAATAAACACACCACATACATATCTCTCAAGGGACTATAACCAAACACTATTAGACATACTTATATATAGACGTAGATATATAAATACATATATACATACATCCATAGAAATATAGAAAAAGTTATAAATCCAAACCATATACCTTAGTAAAAAAAATTAAAATCGAAGAAGTCGAACCTCGAACTCAAAAATTGAACCTATTGAAACACGAACTTGAAGCCAAATAAACTTTAATCTATAAATTGAAGCTTGAACTATAATCCCTAAAACTTGGAATTCCAAAACCGTTGAAAAAATAAACTCCAAAACTCAAGAATCTTCCAGATATGTACAAAGAAAGAAGAGGTAAAAATAAAGAAAAAAAAACAAAATATGAAAATAAATTAAACAAGAGATGAAGAAACATAAATCCAATCTTGCTAACTAAAGATGGGTTCAACTAATTGTAGAAAGCAAACCAAGAAATTGAAGATGATTTGGACTAATATTACTCTTTTTGTTCTTAATTGAAATTAGGGTTTATATATTCTTAGAATGGGGGTTGTATAGAGAAATTATGGTAAAATTAGGGTTATAGATTGAAGAGGGAGAGAGAGGTGTGAGAGAGATAGTGAGAGAGATAGTGAGAGAGAGTGAGAATGGAGTCTGGGGAGTGAAGGAGGGGGGTCGATGGAGAAAGAGAGAAAAGGGGGAATACAATTTTGGATGGGAAAAATTTTAATGGTTAAGGGGGAATGTATTTGCTGTGATAAACGGGGAAGTATATGTGCAATAAGATAATTGTACTACAGCCATTTTTTTATTTTTTAAAAACTGAGATTAGACAACCGTTATATTTGAAACACACGTCTACGGACACTTTAACATCGTTTAAAAATAAATTAATGTTAGAAACACTTTTAACATCGGTGCCTTTCTCAACCGATGTGAAAAAGGTGATGTCTATTGCACTGTTTCTTGTAGTGAGTAATGGTGTTACAAGGAAATCAGGATCCTTCAAGTGTTTACTATATTGATCCATCAGATGTTTCAATTATGCAACTAGTTTCAGTGAAATTCAATGGAATAGGATTTCATAACTGGAAGAGATCTATGATGTTGACTCTTTCTGCTAAAAACAAACTAGGATTTGTTAATGGAAGTGTACCAAGGCCAGCAACTTCTACTCTTGAATATAAGTTTTGGGAGAGATGCAACGAGCTTGTTATTTCTCGGTTGATCTTTAACCTAGATGAGACTTTTGCTAAGAGTGTTTATTTCATGAAGACTGCTAGAGATATATGGACTGATTTAGATGAAATGTATGGTTATGCATCTATGACACAAATTTACGCTCTAGAACAACAACTGTTTGATGTTAATCAAGGTCAAGACTCTATTTCTGAGTTTTTCACGAAAATCAAGACAATCTGAGATGGTTTGGATGATGCAAATCCGTTGCCTTATTGTACTTGTACTAAATGTACATGTAATCTAACTCAAAGAATTCAGCAAAGGCAATTTGATCAAAGGCTATTGTAATTTATGATGAAGCTGAGATGAGCAGTTTTCTACTATTAGAGGGAATGTGTTGATGATGCAGCCTCTACCTAATGTTGCTCAGGCTTATATGTTGTTTGTTCCGGAGGAAAGACACAAGGAAATCTCAAACCTGGCAACACACATTAAATCTATGGCTTTCTTTTCTGATAAGAGAAAGAATACTGGTTTAATCAAAATACTAATGCTAGTAATGTTGGTAATTCTGGAACTGGTTTCAAGAACAGGTTTACTAGAAATTCAGGCAACAATTCAAAAAATTCAGGCAACATACTTACAAGAAGAGTTCAAAACTTAACTACTTATGTACTCACTGTAACATACCTGGTCACGGTATTGAGAGGTGCTTCAAGATTAATGGGTATCCTCCTGCATTTCAAGCTAAACAACATCAGAAAAGGTTTGCAGCTGCTGTCATCCAATAAAATGCTGATTCTAATGTTGAACAGACTCAGAATCAGACTACCAGTGGACCTCTCCTTACTAAAACACAGTATGATCAGTTTATGAATGTTTTCCAGCAAAATTCAACTGGTAACTCAGCTGCAGATGCTCATACTGGTGACAATACTAAACATGCCTTACTTGCAGGTACTATTTGTTTGTTATCTAAAGGTAGTCATGATTGGTTGATTGACAGTGGTGCTACCGATCACATTTGTCCATATCTTGATAAATTTCAAGACTATGAGCCTGTGACAGCAAATGATAGTTTTATAACTATTCCTGATGGAAGGCAGATAAAAGTATTACGTATAGGGATAATTAAATTGACTAATGATATTATTCTGAAGAAGGTTCTTCATGTGCCAGATTTTCAATTTTATCTCAGATCTATGAAGAAATTGTGTACAGATATGAATTGTAAGATTCTTTTTACTGATCAAGGATGTTTTATCCGGGGCCTTTCTCAGAACAGGCCTCAGACTCATCTTGGTAAACTGATTAATGGACTCTACAACACAAAAGTGTCTTCTGAAAGTGCTCTTGCAAGTTCTCTCAATATCTCATACAATTCAGTCTCTCATTCAAGTAAAGAAAAAGCAAAAATGTGGCATCTTAGACTTGGTCATCTACCTTTTTCTCAACTTCAACATATTGTACCTGTGCCAAACTCAATTGGGCGGAATCCACAAGTGCCAGATATGTCCATTAGCAAAATAGACTAATAAATCTTTTCCTGTAAGTGATATAAAGACTACTTCTCTATTCCAATTATTGCATATAGACAGTTGGGGTCCATATAGGACTAAATCAATTTCGGGATGTACACAGCTTCTCACAATTGTGATTACTCCATCCGTCCCATCCAATTCTTTACATTGGGGGACGGGGGCTCGACACGTATTTTAATGCTCCTGTAAAGTATAGTTCCCTAAATTATTTAAAAAATTTCTTTTCGAAATAAAAATATAATGTTTGAACTTTTATTCAGAAAAAGAAAATTTTAAAAATAAATTATGGAACTATACTTTATAATAGTTTTAAAATGCGAGCCGAACATGAGAAAAAAACTGTAAAGAAATTAGTGGGACGGAGGGAGTATATTTCAAGATTTACTTAGGTGCACTTGTTGAAATATAAGTCTGAAGTTTGTTCTGTTATGGAGAACTTTTTGTTGCATATTGATACTCGGTTTAGTGCTAAAGTACTCTGCATTAGGTCTCATAATGCATTAGAATTCAGTTAAGGGTTAATGGAACAGTTATATGATAGATATGGTATAATCCATCAGACCTCCTGTGTTCACACTCCACAAAAAAATGGAGTTGTGGAGAGGAAACACATACATTTGCTAGAAACTACTAGAACTCTTCAGTTACAAGCTAATTTACCCTATAGGTTTTGGGGAGATTCTGTTCTATGTGCTGCATATTTGATTAATAGAATGCCTCTTAGGTGTTAAGGAAATCATACTCCTTATTCCAGATTGTATAATAAGATTCCTTTTATTGATCATCTAAAAACCTATGGATGTTTGTGTTTCATTTTAACTTCCAAGGTTTATATAACAAAACTGGATCCTAGAGCTGTTGCAGGAATATTTATGGGATACTCTAATACCACCAAAGGTTATGGAGTTTATGATCTTAAACATAATTCTGTTCTTATATCCAGAGATGTTGTTTTTCATGAATCAATATTTTCATTTCATATCTTAAATAAAAATCAGGAAACTCAAAGTGATTTTCTTCACATTTATGTTCCTAATATCCAGTCTCCTGTTTATTCTTCTGATATGAGTAATGATGTTCCTATACAACATTCTACAGAAAATTTACAAGATTCCGCAGGTTCCAATTATTATTCTGATCATTTTGCAGATCAATCTTTCTTCAGACCATAATGCAAATTCCAATATTTCTTCTGATCCTAATCCTTCTATTATTAGACAGTCTTCTAGAAATAAACACACTCCTTCTTATTTACAGGATTACATTTGTAATATTGTAACTCACACTCCTAGCACTAATCATTGGTGTAATTTGATTGCTTCATCCTCACTTCCCTCATCACATTCAGCTTCACTCCATAATCAATGAGTAATTTCTGAACCTAGTAACTATCAAGAAGCTTGTCAAAATCAGTTATGGGTTGAAGCTATGCAAAATGAGATTACTGCTTTAGAAACTACTAAAACATGGGAATTAGTTGATTTACTTAGTGGGAAGAAGGCTATTGGCAGTAAATGGGTCTACAAGGTCAAATTAAATGCAGATGGTACTTTAGAAAGATGCAAAGCTAGGTTAGTAGCAAATGGATATAATCATAAATATGAATTTGATTTTGAAGAGACTTTTTCTCCTGTAGTAAAGATGAGTACAATTTGATGCATTCTTGCACTAGCAGCTAGCAAAAGGTGGAATATTTTTCAATTGGATGTAAATAATGTTTTTCTTCATGGTGATTTGATTGAAGAAGTTTATATGAAAACTCCTGAAGGATATCCAAATCCTTTAAACAAGGTCTACAGACTAATTAAATATATATATGGTCTCAGACAATCTTCCAGAATGTGGTTTTCTAAGTTGACAGCTGAGCTCATATCTCAAGGATTTGTGCAATCTAAGAATGATTATAGCCTTTTTATTTTTAGGAATGAATCAGATATTACTATTCTGGCTGTATATGTTGATGATATTATCATCACTGGTAGCAATGAAATTCATATTGCAGAAGTCAAAAAGTACCTGGATGATGTTTTTAGTATTAAGGACCTTGGATATCTTCATTATTTTTTTGGGGATTGAGATATCATATCTTGCAAATGGAATAGCATTAAGTCAGAAGAAGTTTACTAAAGAAATGTTACAACTAGTTGATATTGATACTGATTTGACAAAAAAGGCTTTGACTCCTTTGCCTTCACATTTGAAGCTTATGGATGATGAAGGATCTTTATTTCCAGATCCAAAATTGTATAGGTCTTTTGTTGGCAAATTGAACTACTTAACATATACAAGGCCTGATTTGTGTTATACAGTTCAGTTATTAAGCCAGTTTATGCAGACACCAAGATTACCACATTATGATATTACATACTTTGAGGTATGTTTCTCAGACTGCAGGACAAGGAATTCTGTTAAAGGCTACTGATAAACTTACTGATAAACTTACTCTACAGGCGTATTTAGATTCTGACTGGGCAGCATGTCCTGATTCGAGGAAATCAGTTACAGGTTATGTACTTTTATTAGGAAATTCTCCAGTATCTTGGAAATCTAAAAAACAACCTACTGTATCTAGGTCAAGCTCAGAGGCAGAGTACATGGGTATGGCTTCTGCAGCGTCAGAAGTTACTTGGGTGGTCAGATTACTGGATGAATTAGGTGTTCATAAGCTTGCACCTGTGACTTTACATTGTGACAACCGGTCAACAATTCACATTGCTAGAAATCCTATTTTTTATGAAAGAACAAAGCATATAGAAGTCGATTGTCATTTTACAAGAGATAAGGTACTTGAAGGATTGATTCGGTTATCATATTTACCTACATACAATCAGCTCGCAGATGTGTTTACAAAGGCAGTCACATAATTTTAATTGCAGAATTTAACATCCAAGTTGGGTCTCTATGAGTGCTCTACTCCTACAGCTCCCAACTTGAGAGAGGCTATTGAAAATATAGAACAGAAGTCGGCAGCTCAATCAAGTAGTAGAGGTAGTGTACAGTCAAAATCAACAGTCAATGAAAGTCGAACATTACTTTGTATAGAAATTTAGTTATAACAGAATTTGGCGCCAAAAGGATAAGAAAGAGATTGTACATATTGTACATATTTTACACACTCTGTACTTCTATTCATTCAAAAAGAAAGTAAATAGTTTTCATCATCTTCTCTCTACGTTTCTACATTTCAAGTTAATGTGTTTCCGTTTACATAGAATTATTGAAACCAGTTGCAGTCAATTGTCTTATCTATTGATCATGTACAATTACGACTCAAGTAACGAATGATTGTAGCTATTGTTATCATATACAAGTCTAAAAGCTTAAAATTATTTTTAATTTATTACTGGCCTACATTTTTTCTTATGTAGCATTCATTGAAATCCTAGTCATGCTTACATTATCTTTAAGGACTGATATTCAGAGATTTGTTTTGCATACTGCATGTCTTATCTAATGTAATGAATACTATGATCCCTTGTTAATTCACTTCTCTAATTGTAGAAACAACTTCGTTTTGTGAAACAAAGATATTAAAATCTACATATAGAAGCTTGTTATCAAAAAGGAATTAAAAAATTTCTGGTAATTTTCCTAGTGCATGTTTGATATTGTGCATATGGAGCAGATCAGAGTTTGTGGGATCACATGAGACTTCTGCATATTTTTAAAATGCAGCTTACATATGTAGTTTATTTTGGATTCATACTCAGCAAATTTTGACCAACGTAATGAGAGATAAAGTTCCAGTTAAAAATTTTAACACACAAACTCAAGTTTATAAAACAAACTGAACAAAGTTCTTGATGATGAGAAATTGATCCAGACTTGAAGAGTTTCCTCAATTGAGTATACAAGATCCGGATTTCTTTCAGATATAACAAAGATAGGAAAAAATTCCTTGTCACGACAAAAATATATTTTGGATGACAAATCCATCTGCTTTTTATGGTTCGTGCTGGATTATTTTCACCATAGACCAAGTTTTCGTTTGCAAGGAGTTGATAAGTTCTAGTGAAACTTGGTGCTAAAGGGGCAGCTCTATTTATTAAAGGCGAAGAACCAATTAAACAACCAATCATAAAAGCATCAAAAGTCTTTGATACAACTGGAGCTGGTGATACTTTTACTTCTGCTTTGCTATAGCTCTTGTAGAAGGAAAATCCCAAAAGGAGTGCATCAAATTTCCGGTATGCAAATATGTGATGATGTTTTTCAGTATTATATAGTTATTTATTTTGAGTCGTCAACGATTTTGATACATTAATTCTCGATGATTTTGCAGCCGTAGCAGCTTCTTTGTGTGTTCAAGTGAAGGGAGCTATTCCAAGAGTGCCTGACAGGAAATCAGTTTTGGACCTTCTTCAGTCTGTTTGAGACTGGGGGTGAATTCGAGTATTCGAATTTTAGCATATTAATAAGAGGTGCTGGCAATATGTATTCTTCCAGAATTCTTCAACCTTGTGTGGCTCTTTATTTTCTAGATTTTGTGTCGGTCATGGTTCATATGTAAAAGGAGTGCTAAGCCTCTTGGTTTCTTTTATTATCCTTTAGTTTGTGTATGATGTAGTCTTAAAGCATATGCCGTCGAGTCGTCAACTAATCACACTTGTGTTTTTTGCCTTATAATCATGTCAAGAGAAAAAATAACGCCATTAAGTCTGCTCTTCTTCTGATTCCTTTCGGGGAAACATTGCTGAATCATGTACTTCTGTACTTGCTCATACCCAAAAGTGTGACCACATTATTTCATCAAAAAATAATACCTATGAGTGAATGCTATATGCTCACAAGATTTTAGCAAAGGCAGTCTATCATTTCTGCTCTTGTTTAATTTCAATACATCCGCCTCTTTTCTATCTTTCTTACTCTGACTGCTTGTCATTCAATCTCTATTCCCCCCACTCGCAAAAGCTTGACAGCTTATCCTGTAGCAGCTTTTTATTTCTCTTTTAATAGATAGAAATAGAACTATCACTGCAGTTATTATATACAAAAACTTTTAAATGACATTTCTTGGAGTTAATAACTGATCTTCAAGTTTCTTTGCACTTCGTCTGGATTTTTTTTCGATGTGTCAACAATTTCTGATGATTTCTTCCCTTCATGCAGAGGTTTGGTATTTGGTGCATCAGATATGAATCTGCTAAACAAGGTAGTCTCTGTTTATTTACATAAATATAATCCTTCTGCATTATCTTGCTGATTTTCATTCTCTTAATGTTCTACCGTCCTCTCCCTGTTTTGTTGAGCTGGAGATAAAAGGATGATCATGTTCAAAGAACTGAGTTGCACGAAATACACTCTGGATTCAGTACCAGCTCTCTCCTTAGCTTAGCAACAAGATCACCTTAGCTTTGTGTATCTCATGTGTTCTCTCAAGTCATATACTAGACAAGATACGATACTAGGGACTTTATGATACTATGACTTATAATAAGATCTTACCTTTCAATTTCCTCAGTATCCTGGTTTTCTTATATCTCATTGTAGTTTAACACTATGTAAGTACATTTTTCCCGACCTACATCTGGATCCTGAAAATTTTGAGAAAAAATGGCAAGTCCGGAGATTTAACATTGGACCAATATAGGTTTTGGTTTTGCTGCTAATTTTTTGTATGATCCGAGTCCCTCTCTTCCCAACCCAACTACAAAAACACAAAAAATCATACGTCTGAGAATATCATTGATAATTTGTGTGTGAGATCAGAATATCTGCTCACTGAGTCAGGTTGGCCACTACAAATTTGAGTTTTATAATTTGGGTCTAATTAAATTTGATAAATACTAAGTACAGTTTTACGTATATTAAATATTAAAAATCCTAATTAATTAAAAAACTTGACAAACATATAAGCCAAAAACAGAGAATGCAAAAAAATAAGATAGAAGGCTCACCATTAAGAACTGCAAGAGAATATTCAGTATCATAAATCTACCTCAATAGTAGTATTAAAGCAAAAACATGATGCCTACATCAGAACAGCATTAACAGCAGAATAACTAAGTAACAACAAATCAACTACATTTCCAAACACGTCCTACTGCATAATACTACCAGGAACTTGGATCTTGATTGTGGAGTTCCAGAAATTTTCCCAAAGAAGCATCGTAAATCACCCGTCTTCTCGTTTACACAACATTTATGTATATATAATCTTGATCTCCACTGCTAAGAAAGTATATCAGATTCTCTTACCGGAACAAACTAGAAAGAATAAGCTGGCTGTGTTGTTATAAGAATGGGTACTGAAATATATCATATAGAATATTTGGTTTATCGAAATGTATGTGAAGAATCTTGAATTTCTTGATATAGTAAGACTCAAAAATCAAACTTGTGGGGGAGAAGGGTGGAATTTTATATATATATGAAGAATCTTGAATTTCTTGATATAGCAAGACTCAAAAATCAAACTTGTGACAGAGAAGGGTGGAATTTTTATATATATATGAAGAATCTTGAATTTCTTGATACAGTAAGACTCGAAAATCAAACTTGTGGCGGGAATTTTTATATATATATATGATAAATCTTGAATTTCTTGATATAGTAAGACTCGAAAATCAAACTTGTGGAGGAGGAGGGGGGTTCCCACCAGCAGGAGGATTCACAATATTGAATATTGCAGTCATTGTGCTAAGTCTTGCTTGAAGTTGGTAGCGGAAATGAGGATTGTGACGGAGCACATGGTTAATGTGAACAAGGAGTTGATATTCGGAAACTTGATCAATCGTATAATAATGCACCAGATTGGACAATGTTGCATAGTAAGGTTCATGAACCGAGACGTGTTGGCGAAAGAGCTCCATAAATTTGATGCAGAAACACATTATCCCTACTTTATTCAGTTTAGCAAATCGAACTTGAAGAGGACTGTTAAGCAAGAGGTCGTCGTAATAGTCTTGCACAAGAGTGTACACCAGCTGGATTAAATCTTGGTTATGATCGCCAAATGTGAGAGCGATGATTTCATGTCGTTGAGTAGGAGTGAGACCTTCGTTGTCATTAAGATATTCTATTAAATTCCGATATGCAATCAGCCTGATTGGATCGTTAACCAATCTTTGTCTCACAACGCCATTAACAAACCGACGAACGTCCAATTCAAGATTCTCCATTACACCAACAGATCAACAGATTGATACAGAAACAGATTTTATGTAGAAAGCGAGACAGAAACAGATGAAGGCAAGAGCTATAGAGATTACAGAGAGATTGTGCAGAGAGAGACTACGGAGAGATAGAGAGTAGAGAGCAGAGAGATGATCATATTGCAAGAACGCAAGATTGTATAATGAAGCGAGGCACAGAAACAGATGATGACAAGATTACGGGAGAGATTATGGAGAGAGACTACGGAGAGATGGAGAGAGATGATGATATGGCAAGAACGCAAGACTGCATAATGAAGCGGGGCACAGAAACAGATAATGACAAGATTACGGGAGAGATTATGGAGAGAGACTAGGGAGAGATGG
Organism: Anethum foeniculum; assembly: GCA_003724115.2. Lineage (NCBI taxonomy): Eukaryota > Viridiplantae > Streptophyta > Magnoliopsida > Apiales > Apiaceae > Anethum > Anethum foeniculum. The sequence goes on from PHNY01019089.1 coordinate 16,116, forward strand.
AGAGTAGAGAGATATGTATAATGAAGGAGGCAGAGTAATAGAGACCAGAGAGAGCAGAGATGTGACATGCCAAAACTAATAACGACCCATATATATAGAGATGTGAATTTATAGATACACACGTGTGTGTATTGCGATATTTAACTGAAATGGAATCTTGCAAAGATCTAAAGCGGAATCTTGATAACGGAATATCCCGGGTAAAAATCTTGATAACAGAATTGAATGAAATGCTGTAATTTTGAAGGATAAAAAATGCTGTAATTATCTGTTTTGTAAGAAAATGCTGAAATCCAAATGTCACCGTGACCGTGAAATTGATGGGCATCGTTTCCCCTTTTACTCCTATGCTTTTTTATATACGTGATTTGATCTTTTTACACAAAATTTCAAGTGTTTTGTAATAAATTTTAATTAGCAAAAAATAATAATAATAATAATAATAATAATAAATTTTAATTTTTTTTAAATTAAAATTTTAGTTATATATTTTTGTTTATATTTTTTTTATAAATTTTAATTTTAATTATCGTTCAAAAAAATTAGAATTGTGTGCAAAAAAATCAAACATCATGTAAAAAACAGAGGGCTAATATTTTAAATTTTGTAAAAAATCAGTCTACACAATAGTCGTGATCATCTATATGATCCCTGATATTTTATAAATTATTTAAATAATTAGTTTCTAAATTTTATTTATTCTGAACATCTTTGTTTTTCCTTAAAATATCATTCTAATATAATTTTAACTTTATGAACTTTTAATCAGTATTAAAATTAAAAAAATATATAATGATTGTTATTAATTTTTATTATTTCAATTTATATTATGTTAAAATGATATTTTTGATTCTTTATATTTTTACATCATTAAATTTGCAGGATATTAGTTATTTGTTCATTTATTATTTTTCTAAATTTTAATTTGGTAAATTTTAGCATGATATATTTTTGTAATATTATCAAATTATCCCTTGACAATTTTTTTTAAATTTTATATTTTGATAAAATTCGAATAATTTAGTTTAGTGATGATATTAATTTATTACCACACATGAATATTTTGAAATTTAACGTTTTTTGTTTTCAAATCATTAGAATATGTATAATAAATGGTATGTGTAATATCCCGTATTTTCAGAATTATTATTATTATTGTTTGAGCATTTTATGTGGTTGTTTTATTAGTAAAGGAATAAAATTATGGATATTTTATTCCCATGTGATGTTTCTTGTCCTAAATTGCCCAATGTGTTAATTATTGGTTCAGTATCGATCCCTGTCAAGTATTGTGAAAGTATTTATATACTTTTCCTATTTTCCAAATTTTATTAGAAGCCGATTGTTATATCGGTATCGGCAAACTGAGTTTGTTTAAAATTTTTGGGATCGAGTGGATATTTTTATCAGCGTCAAAATTTTATTTATTGATAGTATAAAAATATTCTAGAATGTGGAATGTGCATATTTGTATTAAATTTGATTATTTTAGAATTTTTAGACATATTTAATTATGTCCTTTAAAAATTAAAAATTATATTTTACTGGTATTTTATCCGTGCGTGTTCACCCTGGTATTGGGTGAGCGGTGAAAATATTCAAAGAGAATATTTTGGGATTGCTTAATTGCATGTTAAATGAAGTATGATGTGTTTATTTAAATTAAAATATTTTTGACCGTAAAATATTACGTGGTTATT
>PHNY01019147.1:1651-18269 GCA_003724115.2 Anethum foeniculum
ATATTGAAGATAAAGATATATTATAAATATTTTTAATTAATACTATAACTTAATATATATTCAATAGTTATATATATATATATATATATATAATTAATATTCTTGGATACAAATTCACTACAAATAACTTTAATGAAAATATTATAACCATAAATTATTTTAATTAACTTTACAATATATTTATATTACATGTGCACTAACTATAGTTAAATATTTTTATATTCTGGTCACATTCCTCACGGCTTATCAAAGTTAACTGTGGTTGTGCGGTGAAAACCGTAGGTTTATATGCAAAATAACAATAAATTTGTTTCTTTTTCAGCTAAATGCTAAATTTGATATCATGAAAATAAAATATATATATTATGATTTAAAAATAATAGTTTACATTTACATATACCCGACCCGAATACAACAAATAAAACTTTGACTAGTGACTCAAGTCTTGTTTTGATACAATTGGTCTCTTTAATTTTTGTATTTAGCCCTTAATTCTGATTGGGGGCTTAACCTCGAAAACAACACCTCTATTATTTTCATAGTAATATTCTCCTCTTTTTCGATCCTCCTCTTTTTTTCACACACACACATCACTAGCAACGCTCCTATCATCGTCTCACAGATCCGCCTCTTCCTTCTTAATTCCAGGTAATCATTTGCCCCCTTATAATTTTATTATATATCTCTTCAGTTTTATTTTATGTGCACATATATGTCTATCCACACAAGCTCTACTGCGTGCCTCTTTTGATTTCGAGGTGTTTGTTAAGCTAGGGTTTTAAGTGCCCTATTTTTTTTTTTTTTAATTCTACTTTAATTCACTGTTATTCGTTTTGTGCTTTCGATTGAGACTGTTTGTGTTTGTTGATTAAGGCTAATTAGGTTGGAGTATATTTCGGATTGAATTTTTTAATTGTGCTTTAAAAAAGTAGCTCCATATGTTTTTGTTAAGTGCCTATCTGGTTTTCCGTGCTCTAGTTAACCGAGAGATGTGCATTATAAGTTGTACATTTGTGCTCAATTGTTTTCGGTATTTTGCTAGTATTGTATATGGAAATAACGGTGAAGTGTTTGTATGTATCTTTGTGTATGCATTTAGTGTTGCTCAAGTAAGGGTCATCATGTACATTCTCTGGTCCTTCAATTGTCTACTTTGGCAACTTATTTATATGAAAGTTTGTAATTAGATTATATCTCATGCTTTTCCTTCAACTAATTGAAGCAGGAGTGGATATGTATGATTAATTCTGTCAATGTTGTCAACTAAGTTTTGATAGCGAATTGTAACCATTTCCCTTAAAATCCCTCGGTATAACTTTTTTTTTACACAAACTAGTTGGTATTTGGTAGTGTCAACATGGTTACACATCCAAATGTTGTACTTACCGCTAGTTAATTTTCTAGTTTAACATATAGAAAAAGATATTATTTTTAGTCAAATTATTAAAGAGGAGATAAATTCATATCATATTATGTTTAAGTATATACAAATATTACTAATGAAAAAGGAGTTTGGAGCTTCTGATAATAATATCTAGGATTTTAAATTTGTAGGAAGAAATGAAATAATACAATAATGATCGATTGTTCAGTGATGGCCTAAAGATATATTTTTCTGAAAAGTAGTCTGATGATTTCCTCTAGAGACAAGAATTTCAGGGTTTCTTCACAAATACTAACTCTACAATACTAGTATATTTAAAAATTAAGCACACAGGTAATCCATCTTTTTTTTGGGTACTCATTTAGCTGATAGAGACTAGTACCAATGAAGTGTAAAAATATAAATGTTATATAAATTTCTTTTTTTAGTTTATTAGACTAAAATGTACTCCATATTCAAATATGTTTGTATATTAAAATTCTTGAGTTTGGTGATAAAACTTTTTGATTAGGTCTTCTTGGCACATGTACATGTGTTACTTTTTCTAAACATTGCTTACTATTGAGTCATCGTAGTAATTGAAACAATGTCATTATTCTATCATCTCAAATCATGTTTAAGTTAGAATGTAATACGTTTAGGTCTGTGAAATTGTATAGGTGAGATACTACTTGATTTGTTGCAGATAATTGTCCACTTGGAGTGTGTACTCTTTGTTGATTGTAGAGTTTGGATTTGGTTTTTAGTGTCTACTTTTATTGTTTCTCATCTTTTGTATCTATAAAATGCCATGTTAAATCATATGGTTGTACGTAATTTGTATTTTTTCTCTACTTTTATTGTTTCTCATCTTTTGTATCTATAAATGCCATGTTAAATCATATGGTTGTACGTAATTTGTATTTTTTTCTCCCTGCTCTAATTATGTTCCTTTTCTCAGATAATACGCGAATTATTTGCAGTGATAACAAAATCCGATTAGCATTATTCTACCGACATATAGAAGAAAAGCCGCAACTTGATTTCGAACAATTTTCTGCATGACCTTTTGACGTTTTTGGGATGTCAGGGTTACTAAATGTATTTCTCCATCTTTTACTTGAGTTGTACATTAATTTCTTTGACTTATTTCTTTAGCTAGTAATCAGTACTCTTTTCCATGGATGTGGATATGAATTTGTCGTTGCATATCGTCTTATTTGCCATGCAGACAACATTTTTCTTTTTTTTCCTCTGAACCTTGACCTAAAAAGTTGCTTGTCCGCTTCTTCATGCAGCAGAAGTAAATATAGTTATCAAAAATTATGTTGACAAATTATATTATATCCTACTGAAATAAGGTTCTTAAAAATTCGGATCCATATGATCAATTTAAATCCTTTATGGTCCAAAATTTAGTTAGAAAATGTGTATAATACCTTAATGTAATATATAACATGAAATCTGTTCCCTAATGATGTTGCGGAATGCATATAATTTTCACACGCTGAGAAATATAATGCTATATGCACTTGACTATGGAGTGGATTACATACTTTAGTGCACACATTTATGATATCTATATAGCGCGAACCTTGAAATGTCGATACTACAATATCAGTAGGAAACAAATATTTGTATCACATCATTTCTTGGCAAAAAAAGAAAAGAAGCAAGGGAAGCACTTTTGGTCAATTGATAAAGGTTTTTCTGACAATATTTGAACACTAGAAACTTGTATATGTCCTATTTTTGCAATTTTGGTACAGAAAGATCTTTGCTTTCATCTAGGAAAGATGCTGGAGTATCCTAGGAATCTAACCATGCATTACAGAATTTTGGACCATTTAATGTTTTTGATCGAGTTCAGAAATGTACACAGCACTGGTTTCCATGCTTTGGGCTACAACTGCTATGTACATATAATGAATTCATTATTTTGACTTTTTGATCTTAACATTGCTTATTTTTACCAGAAGTTGGTGACAATTCTTCATGATTTGTTGTAGATATCATTTAGGAGATGCATGTTTCTTTGATTAATATAAATTGATTATTTTGCAGTCATCTTTCAACGGTTCAGCTTCAAATCTTCAGGAAAATACAGCTCGATCATTTGGAAATTCTTTTTCTTCCCAATCTGGTTCAGCTTCTCCTGTGTATCATCACACTGGTCAGTGTGATTGTAGTTCAGTTTTTTTTGGCCTGTACCCTATATAGTTATAAACTTTCCTTACTTTGGTTCCTTACAGGAAATCTTCAAGGCTTGCAGAACATGCATGGTAGTTTCAACGTTCCCAACATGCAGGGCAACCTGGGGTCAAGGAATGCAACAATAAACAATGTTCCATCAAGTAATGTTCAACAAGCAAGTGGAAACCTTTCTAGTGGAAGATTTGCATCAAACAATTTACCAGTTGCTCTTTCTCAGGTAGTTTCAAAAAGTTCTTTGCACAATGAAGCACACAAGTTTCTCATAGCAGTCCTTGATTTGTAATTAATTTGGACCATATTAGGTTTATTTAGTTGCAAAATCAGCAGTTGGTGAATGGGCTGAATACATTTGATTGGCATATAATACAGCATACTAACATTCTTAGCACATTACACTTATGAATGTGACTGAATGTAACGCCAGTTGCATGTTTCATATTACTACTCGTTTAAAATTGCAGATATCACATGGGAGTGGTCACTCTGGGATGACAAACAGGAGTGCCATGGGTGTTGTTGGAAACCCTGGTTATGGTAGTAACGCAAATGGCATGGGGGGTTCTATTCCTGGGATTCTCCCAACATCTGCAGCAATTGGAAACCGTAGTGCTGTTGCAGGGCTTGGAGTTTCTCCTATGTTAGGGAATGCAGGTCCTCGGATAACAAGTTCAGTGGGTAGCATGGTTGGTGGCGGAAATATTTCGAGAAATTTAAGTTCTGGTGGAGGATTATCCGTTCCTGGTTTTTCATCGCGCTTAAATCTGACGGGAAATAGTGGTTCTGGAAATTTAAATTTGCAAGGACCAAATAGATTAATGAGTGGAGCGCTTCAACAAGGTATCTTTTATGTAACTGGTTATAAATTTTTTAAAATAGTGAACTTTAAAATATGAGATCGGCAGGATTCTTTTTGTGTTTGATATAATTATGTAAATTATAATATTCAAAGCATGTTTTCACCAATACTTAGACTAAGCAACATGTCGATATCATTCAGCTCATATTTTATGTCGATAGCGCTTGGTCTCAGGACAGTAGTTTCTAAACTTTGTGCTTGTGCCCACGACTCTGTTGGATATCGTTCAGCTCATAGTTGCCGGAATGTTGTAACTTTTATGTTGTATGTGCAATAAATTTTAGATTCTTGAAGGAAACGTGATTTCTAATGGGAAGAACGAAAATAATAGGGTAGACACGATTACTGTTGGATAGATATACAGACTTTCTGTGGACTTGGAGTCAACAATGATTTAAAATTTATTCATTTTTCTGGATATGCCTAGATAACTTTATATTGCTGCAAACATGCACATATTTTCCATAACATCATAGATGGATACAAATGAGTTGTTCATGAAATATAGTAGTATTGGATATGAAGCCTGCTTTCCTACGAGTCTAGCAGTTCTGTATTAGCAAAATGTCCTTTGCTCTAGCTATATGAGAAATTAATGATGTTTATAATAAAACAAGGAATAGGTATTTTATTATATTTTATTTATAAGTTGGTTGGAATTTCATTCTTTTGCATATACGGCCAGGGCATGAAGTACTAAAAGTTTTAGAAATGGTCAGTCTTTCAAAGTTATTTTTGTTGTTCATTGAAAGCATACATAACAATTTCTTTTCTTGGTCACAATTAACAATATTAATATTATGTGCTGCGGTTCTTGTTTCAAATAATATCTATTCTGGTTTGTAAATTCTTCTAATATCTGTACAGTGATGTATGTGAGCAGATTGATTTAGGGATTAGTTTATATTTGATCCTAACCCCTTTCGTATTCAGCTTCTCCGCAGGTAATTTCTATGTTGGGAAACTCCTATCCTAGTGGTGGCCAGCTATCTCAGAATCATGTTCAATCAGTTAGCAGTATGAACTCGATGGGAATGTTGAATGATGTGAACACCAATGATGGTGCTCCTTTTAACATAAATGATTTTCCCCAGCTGACCAGTCGACCCAGTTCTTCTGGAGGACCTCAGGGACAAATAGGTACTTTGATTTTTTGTTTAACCCCGCTAATAGATTTTGACTAAAGCAGTCATCTTAGATCATTAAAACAATGAATGTTTCAGGTTCATTGCGGAAACAGGGACTTGGGGTCAGTCCAATTGTTCAGCAAAATCAAGAGTTTAGCATCCAAAATGAAGATTTTCCAGCATTGCCTGGATTTAAAGGTGAAAAATAAAAATATACGTGCAAATATCTAAAGTTTATTTATATAAACTTTCTATATTTCAAATATTGAACAACTTTATTCGCCAATTAGTAAAGAGTTACGGGACACAGCAATAAAAAAACAGAAGTAAAAAAATATAGGATTTTCTATATGTCAAATATTGAACAACTTTATTCATTGTAGATTAGTAGTAATAAAAGTTTTTTTCATGGTAAGTGATGAACTAAAATAAGATTTATTCTACGTTTTTATTGATAGAAGAATGCGCATCTCGTGTAAAAAGACCAGCTTCCATTTCTGGTTCATTAAGAAAGAGATTTGAAATCTCTAAAACACCTTCCACTTGTGATAAAAGCATGATGAAAGCAGAGATGGGTATATAAAAATGAGAATGTCGCACAATAAGGGTACAATCAGTTGGTAGGTATTGGGCTTTTTTTGGGTGGGCAGAGTCCTGGGCCGTGTCAGGTCGCGTGTCTGCCCCGTGTCGGAGCTGTGTCCCCTGCCGTTTTTCTGTCGACACGCCACATGGCGTGTCGAACACGTACTCAGCTGTGTCGGTGCCGAGTCACCGTGTCGGCCATGTCCGACACGCGTACGGCATTCTTTTTGCCATGTCCGAGCTTCCTAGCTTATTATAGTTTAAGAGCTATATATAGTATAATACATGAGACCACCTAGGTTACTTTTAAAGGTGCTGAGATCATTTGAGTGTTAGAGAGAATGACAAGGTTAACATTTGCAATGAATTGTCAAGGGACGGCAACCTCTATGACCAAATTTTACAGAAAGAAGGCTACGTTTTAACCAATTGTAGTATCGTTCAGTAAATATAGTGACAATTGGAAATACAAAGACAAATCCATGGGCCTTTTCAACACAAATTATTATTGTTATTGCTTTAGATTCTTCTGCCCTTGTGCCCTGGTGGCAGATTGGTGGGTAGATCCTGCCTGAGCCATAGATTATAAGATTGGAAAATGCAAGATGCCTCACGAAGCTTAAGATTTAGCGCTTTAAGGAGAAGTAGAACATTAAATAAAAAAACAGCATGTATACAATGAATAAATATCGCATTTAGCAAAAAAAGGAAAAACAAAACTAAATATTGTCACAACTTGGGTGGGGTTGGGGGATAACATTGTCTAAAACATTAAAAATGCACAACCGAAACCTTCTTCTAGAAGATTCTCAAAATATTCCCCCACAAATATCAGCTGTCTTGCTTTTTTCAATATAAACACAAACTCAGGGCTAAACTGTTCTTTGGGCTTAAATGAGTACTGAATCATGCTTTTTAGTACTATGGTCTGGGCAGAATTTGTCTGATGTCCTGTAAAACTCAACAAAGAGATAAAACATTTATTCTTTGAAGAAGTTCTAACGCCTTCATGTAATTGTTTACCAATAATCATGTAATATTCTGAATACTTGTCTGATTATCGATTTATATAGCATTCCCAATGAAAAGATAAAAGAGTGATTTCCTCAAGTCAATGCCTAGGTTACCTAGGTGCTTTATACCCATCAGCTAGTTTTTATAAAGCTTAGTTTGTTCTCTCTATACTTCCCCTGTGCATTCCGTTTTCATTCACAAAACAAATGGAAGTTTTGTTGATCTGAAATTAGCTAGTTCAGCTAAAGCTTAGTTAAATCTAGTTCTTTGAACCATAGAGAATTTTAACGATTTAGTTACTCTGATACCCATCTCGTCACATGCATAGTCAAAACATTGTTTCTCTCTCTCCCTCTCTCTCATATTAATTTTTAAACATAGGTGGTAATGCTGAGTTTTCGATGGACATTCACCAGAAAGAACAACTCCATGACAATAACGTATCCATGATGCAGCCACAACACTTCTCTGTAAGTTTTTGTGCTAGTGCTGTACTTGTAAATTTTATAATGCTTCATGTTAAATCAATTTGCAAACCGTTATTCATTGTACCCTGTCAGATGGGAAGGTCTGCTGGTTTCAACATGGGAGGATTTTCTTCTCATCACCAACAACAAAAGCAACATGCTCCTTCAGCAAGTAGCAGTGGTGTCTCCTTTTCAAATGTTAACAATCAAGACCTGCTCCATATGCATGGTTCCGACTTGTTCCCATCATCACATTCGAGCTTTCACTCACAGGTGCGTTAGCTGTTACCTAGCTATCTAGTTTTTGTTTTTTGTAGTTGATAATATTTAAATTTTAAGTATTTGGAGGGGTGATGAAATATAGACCCCTTATTACTAGGAGGACCCTATGCCGCTAATCGGACACTCTGTGATTCTCTAGTTTTATCTGGAATTGGATATTCCTGAGTGAGTTTTCTGTATATTTTTGTAATTGTTTGTAGTTTTAAGTAATAAATTGTGCAGATATAGCAAGATTAACAGAGATATATAGGAGGATAGAGATAGAAACAGAGAGAACTGGATCAGAAATGTAAAGATGAATTTTAGAGAGTACTAGTACTAATTAACAATACAACTCGTATATATAGTAGTCTGAACATGTAACTCATAATTCCCTTGACACTAATACTCCTATACTTTCTCTTACTATTATTGCTACTCTGCACTCTAGTACTGTACTTATCCTGACAAGTTTATATTTTTACCTGCCTGCTTTTCTATTTCAAAAATTTTCATAGACATTAAGCTAGTGTATTACTAATATTCTAGTCCTTTTTCTTCTGGATTTTTTCTACCGTAGTTGGTAGTGTTTAGATCTCATTATTAAATGAAAATAATAATTACCTGTTTTATATTTTGTCCATGCTGTTGGAAGTAGCTTTGTTGCAGTAGAAGTGGTGCATCACAGGATCCCCCCCCACCCCTCCCACTTAGATGCTATTACTTGCCTATGTTTTTCTCTCGGCCAGATGTTTTTATGCATCAGAGGGTTACTTAATTTTCCATTTCATAAAATCACTTGCTTTCTATGCAACTATACCTGCTTGCGAGTCTGCAATGATTTTCTTTTTTACCCCTGTTATTAGTACACCTAAGAAACCCGTAGATTTTAACACTGACATAGTGTTTGCTTGAATTTAAATGTAATGCAAATGGAAGGAGACATTTTCCAGTAGATTAAAGGTGGTGGAGAATATATTACTGATGAAAATTTAGGATACAAGAGCGGGGACGGTGACTGTATGAAGAGTTGAAGTGAAATAATAGAGTGAGTTATAGCCATGTGAATAGGAAATAATGGATCTTAACATAATTTGTCTTAACATGTAGAACACGTCTAATTTCGTCAAAGTAGTCTGGTGGTTAATAACTAACCAAAACACTATACTAGAATCTTATAATAAGTCGATCATAAGTTCATTCCTACCGACAAAACAATTCATCTCAACAACATTGTCCACTTATAACCGCTGCATTAATAATGCCAGGGGAATGATCAACTGTTATCTCTCTCAACCTGTGTGTGTGTGTGGGTATCTTAATGCATGTACTAGCTTTAGAATTTTCTTTTATGGTGGTACTTGTTATTCCTAATTTCTTAATTTACTTTGGCTCAGACCACAGGAACCCCAGGCATAGGATTACGGCCCCTTAATTCTCCAAATTCAGTTTCTGGCATGGGATCATACGACCAGCTTATGCAGCAATACCAGCAGAACCAAAATTCATCCCAGTTTCGCCTGCAACAAATTTCTGCCAGTAGTCAGTCACATAGGGATCAGGGCATCAAGTCCATGCAGACTGCACAGGCTCCTTCAGATCAATATGGTTTGCTTGGCTTGTTAAGCGTAATAAGGATGAGTGACCCTGATCTTTCATCTCTTGCGCTCGGAATTGATTTGACAACGCTTGGATTAAACTTGAATTCTGCAGAAAATCTGCACAAAGCATTTGGTTCCCCGTGGTCTGATGATCCTGCCAAGGGTGATCCAGAGTTTACTGTGCCTCAGTGCTATTATGCCAAACAACCACCTTCCCTATATGTAAGCCACTCGTAGTTCTCATTTTTTTAACAAATTTAGCAATTTGTATATGCATTTTTAGCCAAATGTTTCTTAATATTTGTGATTGCAGCAAGTCTATTTTCAAAAGTTCCAGTTGGACACATTGTTCTATATATTCTACAGGTGGCGTATACTCAAATCTCTTTTTCTTTTTTTAGTCTTTCCAGATCACACAACTGATTTATGTCTGTACATTATTTTTATGCAGCATGCCAAAAGAGGAGGCACAATTGTATGCTGCAAATGAATTGTATGTTTATCATATTTATGATCATTTACTCATTGTATCAGTCTTTTGTTAAGTTTGTAATTTGTATTGTCCCAGCTTATGGCACCACTAAAGACACCAGTTCCACTTTTTAATTAGCTTAGTGGGGGGCCGCATTATTTTTCTAATTGCTGTTTTATTATGTTGTCAGATATAACAGGGGATGGTTCTATCACAGAGAGCAACGGTGCTGGTTTATGCGTGCAGCCAACATGGATCCTTTGGTGAAGACAAACACATATGAGAGAGGTTCTTATATATGTTTTGACCCAAATACATGGGAAACAATTCGCAAGGTTGGTGCTCTTTTGTGGTATTCGTCCCCTATTTATAATAGATACGAGTGCCATAATCTGATTTTTGTTTTGCTGCTGCAGGATAGTTTTGTTGTTCACTATGATGCGCTGGAAAAAAGACCTGCTCTACCTCCGCATTGAAAATTAGTCTTAGATTGTGATGTAAAGTATCAGTTTTTTCGATCATTGGTTAGGAAGCAAAAGTCAGTTTTCAGATTTAGTTTACCCTGAGTTTCACAATTGTAACTTGTAAGCAACTGCCAATCAATATCTTCCCAGTAAAATGTTAAAAATGATATTAGTATTTTATACAAAATTGATATTAGAAACCAGTTGAACTAAATGTTCCGTCTAGCTAGATTTTGGTGATGAAGTTTATCTATTGAAAACTGGAAGCTAAAAATGTGTTCTGAGAAACATTTTATAGCTGCCGTATTTAATTGTAATATGAACCAACCAAATCAGTGTATTGCATCACAAATGAACAATCTTTGTTTCTCTACTCAGAGAGAAGTGAAAAGCTTTATAAGAAAATCATTGCTCATTATGTGTTATATTAGAGTTTAATGGTAAGATATGAATATGGCTACTCTTTGATCATAGGACGAAGGAAATTGGATTGCGCACTTCTCACTTTAAGCTGGAAGATGGGATGGTATGACCCCCACGGGGTTGTCTCAAATGGTCGGCTTGTGGTGCTTAAGGCTTGCAACCTTAAGGTCACGGGTTAGATTCCCTGGGCGCTGGGCTACCATGCTCGGGGGTATGAGTGTGCTAGTATGCAACCTCAAGGTCACGGGTTAGATTTCCTGGGCGCTGGGCTACCATGCTCGGGGGTATGAGTGTGCTAGTATGTCCTCCGGATTAGTCGAGGTGCGCGCAAGCTGGCCCGGACACCGGATTATCAAAAAAAAAAAAAAAAAAAAAAGATGGGATGGTATGAATTTTTTAAATTTCATGATTTTGGTTTTTCGATTGCATTAACGCATTGCGATACAGTTTGTGTTGACTTATTAGTGTCTGACTTTCTGGAGATTCCGCGTAAAAAACTGTAACTCACACTGAAAAGCACTATTAATTCTGACTCCTTGGCCATATATGTATGTAAGATACTACAATGTAGATCTTGTAAAGTGTAAACTGTCATTTTCTTCTATATGACAGTGAGCGGTTTTTTTTTTGACAGAATGGAAGATAAAAAGGTTGATGGAGCAACGAGGCCAACCACAAAAACTGAAAATCATTGAGCTTCGCTGGTGGCCGGTGCAGCTACCTATGTTACCCGAACCTGCATTTATAAGTACTGTAGTATTCACCTTTTAACCGTTTGACATTGTTGCTTGAATGTTGAATATAACAATATTCACACTTTGTTAGCACAGTAGCACTTACTAGCAGGGGAGAGCGTGGACCGGTTCGGTTCGTTCGGTTTATGAATAAAATCAGAACCGTAACCATATATCTTCAATTTTCAAAATCGAGAACCGCAATCGTAGGTTCGGATTCGCATTCGGTTTTTGTTTAAAAAGTTCCAGTTCGACTATAATCGGCTCGATTTCGGTTACAAAATCGATAAATATAAATGAAAAGCTATATCGAAATGTGACTTTCTTGATTATGTTTTCATTTTTCAATTTGAGTTTTAAGTTTTAACAAATGAGACTCAATTATGATATTGCATATTGATGCCAGGGTGCGAGGTATAAGGTCCAACTGGTTGGATTTCAAAGCAGTAACTTAAACAACAGCTAGGTTGCACTTGTATCTTGTGGTCAGGGAAGTGATTCACATGTGAATTCCTGAACTGGAAAGTCATTCCTTAGATGCACAGTTTCTGGAACAGTCAATGGCAAGAGATATTCAATACTCGAACAGTTTAACACATACGATTAGATTAACAATTTTAAGCAGACAGCTGAGACTCGTATAAAATGACCGCAGCCATGCAATTCTAGTCCAAAATCTTTCATAAAATGTCGAATATTTTTATTAATTTTTAAAACTTATTTAGATTTATATATATTACATATATAAAATATATACTATTTATTTAATTATTTTTTAATAACCGGTTCGGTTAGGTTTTTATCGGTTCGGTTGGGACGTAAACTGGAACTCAACCAATTAAATCGGATCGGTTTTTTTATTTTTCGGTTTCGGTTTTGGATTTAATTTAATTTTTTGCTCGGCCCTACTTACTAGCATTTATCAATACATTTAATAAGACAGTACAGAAGTTAAATGAGCTAGGCCATATATATATTTCAACATTAAAGTAAAATATACAAGTAGAAGGAAAAACTTATGTTATAGTAATAAATGTAGTAGGAAAACAATCCATGCATTACAATGAAGTACGAAACAAGAATCATAATAACTTAATGTGAAACTATGAAAACATCCTTTTTAGGGTAAGGCACCTTAACCAGACTCACTCTCTTTACGAGTGTGATAACATATATATATATGTTCGGTTTGGTAGTCCACGAAATTTGAATCTTCCGTTCATTATTCTTCAGGAAGAACGAATGTGCTTTCATCTCTGTTATTCACCCAGCCATACTTGTCCATGAAAGGATTAGCTAAACTTGTTGGTGGGTATTTATCGATATCACATTCGTTCCAACAATTACCTTTCCCATCATCCAAATCTCGTACTACTTCCCATAAGCAGCTGTTACACTTAAACCCCGCTCCCAAACTAATCATAAAAACCTTGTCACCTTTTTTAAACCTTTTTTTAGCTTCCATATATCCCAAAACGTACCAAATGCTACTAGCTGATGTATTGCCAAATCTGTGGAGTGTCATTCTTGCCGGCTCTACATCATACTCACTTAAACCTAGGCTCTTTCCAATGGAATCTATCACCGCCTTTCCTCCTGTGTGTAGGCAAAAATGATCAACCCCTGTCTTGAAGTTGATCATCGGCCTTGGTCCCTTTTGAGATTTTGTCCTCATATTTTGGAGAAATGTAAGGAACGCGTACCTGGCAATTTCCCTCATTGGTAATATTTTTGGAGATATTACTTTAAGATTGTCGATGAATGCACGAGTTGCTGCCTTGGGGAGATTCTTACTAAGGTTAACTCCAACTCGACCATGTTCATCCTCCATTTGTATACAACTTGAATAGGCATCATCTCTTGCACCATGGTGTGTCCGAACCAGACACTTCAACTTGAACATTGCTCTATCTCTCAAACTCGCCTTGTTTGTTAAAAGTATAGCAACGCCACCTGCCCTGAACAAACAGTTAGTAAGAATCATGGACTTGTTGTTTCCAGTATACCAATTGGGACTTAAAGATTCGGATGCCACAACAAGTGCATTCACATTCTTTTGACACATAAAAACACTTTCAACAATGTTCACAGATATAAGACTTGCACTACACCCCATTCCAGTGAGATTATATGTCTTAACATCTTCTCTCATCTTGTAACGTTTAATAATTCTCGAAGCCAATGAAGGGGTTGTAGTTATACAAGCTACATTCACGACAAGAACATCAATATCATGAGGAGAAACTCCTGTCCTTGCCAAGAGTTTCCCAATGCTATCATCAAAAAATTCATCCATCTCCTCTGTTCCATCTTCATACGTAGGATTATCTTCTCGGCCATGAAACACCATTCTCGGCCCATAAGTTTCTTCACCAATGCCGGAACCAACAATGACTTTCAAAAGAAACTTGTACTCATCGAGTCCCAAGTTCTTGTTTCTCAAGATTATTTTTCCAGATAAATCTGTGCTAAGCTTCCTATCATCGGTCGGTTTGTAACACTGGTAATCTAATATATAGCAAGATCGATTTCCTTTGTTCTCAATGATCTTAAAAATTAGCAAAAATAAAGACAAGAGAGGAATCAAGTAAAAAATGAGATAATTGTCCATTAGACAAAAAATCAAAATAGAAAGAGGGGGAAACTATAAAATGGAAGTTTGTAAGTTACTTCTCTATATCCTGGCTTGTACACTTGTGGTAAGCAATATATAGACTTTAATATTCAAGGAGCTACTGGATGCATCACATAAATGAGAATGAGAGGGATGCATCACATAAATGAGAATGAGAGGTGTATATATGAATAGAATGAAATGTAATTTAAAGGGATATAATGATTTAATTTATCATTTAGAGAGGATAGGATTTCCCGTACAAAAACTTAAATTATTAATTCAAACATTATTACACAGTATTAAGGTTTCAATTTTGGTTAACCATTTTTGTTACTGAAAGAGTATCATCAAGATCAACTTGTATCTTTAATACACGTTTCAAAAATCTCATCTGCCAACACACCGAGTGGTTTGCACAAATTCTTTGATTCATAAATTTTGTACTGCATTATTGAATTATTATTATTTATAATTGTAGCCAATGATTCTCTAATGCAAATTATCTGTATATGGAAAAACTTTTAGTTGAACTTTAACAACGGTATTATTAATGAATAAGGGCATTTGACTGACGAATTCAATTCGAAAGCTAAATATCATCCAACCATATCCAACCCAAAGTTAACTGTCCAAATAGCAATTCACCAGTGTACTTGTACTGTAACTGTGAGAGGCTAGTTGCCCAAAATACAAGGACAAGGTTAAATATAAAAATACTCCCGCCGTTTCAAATTACATGTATTTTAAGGTACATTGACTGAATAGCTACATCTATTATTTTTTTAAAAAAAATTTTGTAAATAAAAATTTGAATCTTAAACTTTTATTCACAAAAAGAAAATTTAAAAAATAATAAATATAGCTATGCAGTCAATGCACTTTAAAATACGCGTAAAAGTCAAATGGGATATGTAATTTGAAACGGAGGGAGTATATAGTATAAGTTTATACTCTCTCGGTCCCTCTGAATCGTGTACATAATTTTTTCAATATTTGACACACATTTTAAGGTGAATATAAACTATGCTTCCGTAATTCATTTTTAAAATATTCTTTTTTGAATTAAACTTCAAGTGTTAAACTTTTATTTAGAAAAAAAAATTTAAAATTATTTATAAAAATATGTTATAAATGAGCGTTAAAATGCGTGCCGAGCCCCCGTCCCCCAATGTATATTACCCAGGGGATGAAGGGAGTAACTTTTAGGGATCCGGAGTGGTACAGACTTGCAATGGGAAATTGGTTAAGGCCGTATGGAATTGAGTATTATTCTTGATATTATGTGTTTGAGTAATTTAGCGGTGTAATAAATATATTTGAATTTAAATATTTTTAAATTAATAAAAAATATTAATATTATTTTATTTTTATCTAATACTGAGTTATTGATTGAATTTTGTGTCAAATATTTACATGTAGTTGTATATAAAGTGAGTAATATATTTGATTTCTCACGCTCATGGTTCATATTCACCTTTCCTTGGGATTAGGGTTGTAATTTGGATCGAGCGAGTCGAGTTTCGAGTCGGGCGTAATTCGAGTCGAGCCAGCTCGTTTAACTAATCGAGCCTAAATCTCTGCACGAACTCAACTCGTTTAATTTCACGTGTCGAGTTGAGCCGGCTCGTTTAACTAAACGAGCCGTTTTTAGCAAGTCGGGCAAACCGGCTCGTTTAATTTTACACTTAATCGAGCCTAAACCTCTATCAAACTTGGCTCGTTTAATTTCACTAGTCGAGTCGAGCCGGCTCGTTTAATTGAATGAGTCGGAACCTCTGCCCGAGCTTGACATTGTTTAACTAAACGAGTCGAGTTGAACTCAGTTAAAGGAGTTCGAGGCGTGCAAGCTCGCGAGCTGCCCAACTTGAATTACAGCTCTTTCTAGGGTATAAAAACCTATATATTGAGAGTTTGAGATACGAGTTTGAAGGAATAAACTTCCCAACCAAATATCATGTATGAGTTTGGGATGAACAAAACTCAGAAAACTCATACCCGATACCTAAAAATTTGAACCAAACAACCCCTTATTACATTGAGTCTGCGAGTATACCGGCTTAAACAATTTTTAGTAAAAATATAATAAGTAAATTCATGCATAACCAAAGCAAGTATATGCTCCCTTTATTTAAACTAGAAAATAAGCCGCGCTTCGCGGCGGTATTATAATAATATTTTTTAAAATATTATTATATAATATTTTATTATTAAATATGATAACACTATAGTTTTTTGAGTTTTGACTATATTTTATATAAAATAACAAACATTATTTACTTAAATTTAAATACCAAATAATATTTATTACATTGAACATATAAATTGTATAAAACAAAATATTATTTCAAAATTATAGAAACTATAAAATCAAGATACGACTACATTACAGTTATTATAATTCAAAACTTATTAATTTGTCACAA
>PHNY01019237.1:18962-31134 GCA_003724115.2 Anethum foeniculum
GAAGTTAAAGATATGAAAAGAATACGATAAGACTCATGAATTTATCCTGGTTCGCCGTGGCTAACTCACCCCTACTCCAGTCCCCGAGCTCCTCCCCGGACTCGAGATTTTCGCCACTATAAAGATACCCCTTTATAGTAGGCGGAGAAGCCTTTACAACTTCCACTATTTATTTATCTTGGAGCGTTACACACACGTAATTAACCTCCTTAAAATATATTAGCTAAATACAAATACAAGACTGTCTTGGAGCGTAACACCCAGTCACCTCCTCAAGCACTTGTAAACCCTTTGTAGACTATGTCCTTCTTCTTCTTAACTGGTCTTGGGTATTATCTTAGGTCTCGGGTCTTTCCTTTACTTCACGGTGCAAAGGCTACTAACTCCCCGTTAGTATGCCTAAGACTTGGGTCTTAGCACAAGGATCAACTCACTTCACTTCACCTCACTGCAAGAAAAGAAGACAAGCTACGAACCACAATATATTCGAAAGAAGTGTATTATAACGACGCTATTATGCGTTAAACTAGTTTGGCATTCGCCACGCTAATATGCGTTAACTATGTTCGGAAAATATATAAACACTTAGAGATGAGTCACACGAGGGACTCTTCACACACAAGTATGCAAGACAAGTAATTAGACTTGAATGCACTAAGATGTAGGCTATTCGGCCGAATTGAAACAAGCAAGTGCCGAATAGGGCTACTAACTTGTTATCAAAAACAAGTCACCTAGTCTTGCTCCTTCAAGTCCTTTGATAAATTAAATCAAAGTTAAGGTATGGACTTCAATATACAAGACTTAAAATGTACTAAAGTACTTGGCAAAAGGATTAAAACTTATGACAACCAACCAAGTCTAGTAGTACTTATGTTCGACCAAATGTATAAAACCGAGTTGTTAATAATCTTGGTTCTTTGAGTTCTTTTGAAAGATTGGTTCAAAAGCAAGTCAAGGACTTAGTAACTCAAGATTATAACTACGTAAGTGCACTTGTTAAATATATCAAAACAAGAGATCAAGTCAAGACACTTTAACCTTTCAAATACTCGGCCGAATGCAAGTTCGGTTTAGTCGAGTTTGTAGTCTCATTTTTATGTCCGCTTGATAATTTAAATCAAAGATAAGATATGAACTTAAATGTGAGAGACTTACAAGATGCTAGGAGCACTTGGTTTATAGCTTGAAGAAAGCAAAAACCAACCAAGGCTATAAGCACTATATTCGCCGAATATAGCTAGTATTACCGAATGTATGCTTGAACTTGGTCAAGCAAGTTCAAGTGGTCTAGCTTGTTAGATCTTTGTTCAAAGTGTTAACTCGGGAACAAAAGATGGTAATAACAAGTTACAACCAAGATTCAAAAATATCTTGACTTGAAAATAGAGTTTCAACCACTTAAGGTAAAAACAAGCACAAACGTTTTACGTTTGGATTAAGAATAATTTGGTTGCCTTTTAGCACTTCAAAGTAGCAAGCTTAAGTGCAAGGACTTTAAGAAAGATGGTATCAAAACCTTCTTCTTGGTAAGTTTCTACAATGGCTCCGAAACACACTAAACAAACAAGTCAAGAACAAGTGTGTTTCTATACCAAAGCGAATGAAACTTAAAACTTGAAAACAAGTATGTATATTTGTGGATCTACCAAGTATGAGCACAACCACACAAATTACAAGTAAAATAACTAACTTATAACCATTGACCGTAGAAAGGCTCAAGTTCCTCTAACAAGAGAGAGAGCTACAAGGGATACGAGTTAGGATCGAAGCCGAAGACACACAAAAATAGTCGCCGGAAAAATGGCCGGAAAAGGGGTTTGGCTACTAACTTTTTAAGGCTCAAACGGACACTTAGAGGCTGCAAAATAAGTGCAAGAAAGGTGCCTAAAAGATGTGCCCAAGTGGGTGTGTGTTTGGGTGAGAAAAGATGATGAAAAACAAGCCTTAAAGATGAAAATCTTTNNNAAGGCTTTACTCTAAGAAACGTTTTTGCAAGTTTGGATACTGTAAAGAGAGTGTTTCTAAGTGTTTTTCAACAACATATGGTTGGCTCACCAAGGGCTTGGAGAATGAGGGGGGTTGGGTGCTTTTTTATAGGCAAATTTTAGGGTTTTTAGCTTAAAAACAAAGCTAATGCTAAAACCAAGGCAAGGACAAGTAGGAGTTGATCATTACAACTCTTTTACATCTGTTAGAATTCAAATTTGCTGACTTGTAAGTGGTTTGGGACCTTTTTCTATTATTTAGAAAAACCAGAAATTGAACGGTGCGTTTATCGATGACCAAAAATGTGATTTTCACCAAAAATTGAAAAATCATTGAAAAATTATGAAATTTGGGGATCTTCTAGAAATAATTCCATAAGATCATGGTCAAAATTTCACCTTGAAATTCCTTAACCATCTATGACTTTTCATCGACTAATAAATCAATTACGTATCATTTTAGAGGTCCCAAAAAAAAGTCATGCAAAAATCATGAAATAAATATATATGATAGAAGGAAAGATACGAAGGAAAAATCCCAAGTTTCAAGTCTAAAAGACATTTGGAAGTAACGTTTCGGATTTTTCAAATGTTAAAATAGCCTATCGGAGCGACCATAAAATGCATTTGTCCTTACCGACAAGTCAGACAAAAGTTTTGACTTATAAAAATTCAAACATAATATTCCTTATAAAATATTGACTATGAGATCCAAGGAATAATTATATTTGAATTTAAAAATAAATTTATCCGGATAAATAAGAATTTTACGGGTATTTCGGAATAAAATCTGTTTTTGGTCTTTCGGCATGGATTTTGACACTAAAAATTGAATATAAATATTCACTAAATATTATAAATATATTTGAGAGTAAAACATTTGAGGTTGACACTCTTTTAAATAAATCTACCAATTTTGGCTTGTAAAAGCAGTGTTTAAAAATCCTCGGGTTTTGTGCCTTTAGCCATTTGCCTAAGTTTCTTTGAAAAAACCAACCTAGTATAGAATATATCCTTAAATTGATATTTCTATCCTAGGTCATGTCAAGTGATATATGTCGGAAAAATATTTTTCAGGTGTTTTGTCCAAAATGCCTTAGTTCGACTTGATTCCGGTAAGTGCCACACAAGAAACCCTAAGGGAGGATTCTACATGACCTAGAAATCTAATTTAATTATCACTTTTATTTTGACAAATAACCAAAACCTAAAAAGAAAAAGTATTGACCTCTCAATTTTTCTACAATTTCTCTTCAAGTCAAATATAAAAAGTAAACCAACGTATAGACATGACAACATTTTAAAGAAATTTGCTAATATAAAAACTATTACATTTTAATATTTTCGAAGAAGAAACACATTTACCTTATAATCCAGCTTATTTTCATATAGCTTAATAAAATATTAATATTTTTCTATAAATTTCCATCAATAATATTTTCCTAGAATTTTTTTCAAGTCAAATATAAAAAGCAAGCCAACGCATTGTCATGTCAACATTTTAAAGAAAGTTGCTGATATAAAAAACTAATACATCTTAGTATTGTCCTATAAATAAAGTCATTTAGCTTATAAACCAACTTAATTTCCTACAGCTTCGTAAAAATCTTAATATTTCCTATAACTTCTCTTCAATATTTTTCTAAATTTTTTCTTCAAGTCAAATATAAAACGCAAGCCAACGTATAGTCATGTCATTATTTTTAAACAAAGTTGCTAATATGAAAAACTAATACATCTTAATATTTTCTTAGAAAGAAACTCATTACCTTATAAGCTAGCTTATTTTCCTACAGTTTCCTAAAATTTAATATTCTTCTAGAACTTCTCTTCAATATTTTCCTAGAATTTCTCTTCAAGTCAAATATAAAAAACAAGCCAACACATAATCATGTAAATATTTTAAAGAAAATTGTTGTCAATAATTTTATATTCCTAAGCCAACGCATAATCATGTAAATATTTTAAAGAAAGTTTCTATCAATAATTTTGTATTCCTAATGAACAAAAGTTTTCATCTATAAGTACTTTATGAACACCTATAAATTGAAAGTCAACCATCATCAAAATTTAACGCTCCATAAAGTATTTGCATAACTATATAGTATCTTTTATCATTTAATATAGCTATGGAGTATGCCATGTTGGATGCTTTGAACGTCGGTAGTTACAGATGGATGATACGAGTGCATGTCTGTAGGAAGTGGGAGTCCGGAGTCCGTCAATACACAGATAGGCGAACAGATCAGTCTTGATATGATTTTAATCAATGAAAAGGTTATTAAATTTTTTCAATGATAGTTTGTAAAAATTATATATGTTATGAATCTATTTATTCTTGATGTGTGGCAGAAAAACATAATTCATGCAACCATACCGAGCTATTTGGTTTCTCGATTCCAACATCACTTAGATAAATGTTGTCTGTATAGTATTAAGAATTAAAAAGTTGTTGAAAGTACAGGTCGATATAGACCCCTATCACATGGATCCAAATTGCTCTTTATACGCATAAATATCCTCAAGAAATTGGAAGAAAGAATTATCAACATATCTCTAAATATATTTCAATTCACATCTAGCGACATGATTGATGCACGTATTAATGACAACAATATACTGTCAGGTACTTTGATCAAATATCATTATTAATTTCTTAATTTTTTTATCGATAATGTCATTATATTATTTGTATAATATAATTTTATCAATCATTATTTAGATATTGTTGGTTGCTTGACGTACATCGGTGGCATTGATATTGTTAGTTACAAGTGGAAAAAAAGAGATCTTGAAATTGTGAAAAATTAGTAAGTTGTGAACTATATTAATTTTAATGTAGTTGTTTCTTGATTTTATCATTTATATAATTTTAAATTAATAATTTGTACATTACTTTTTATTTATTCTAATTTTTATCTTCAATAGTACGATTACTTTGTGGGGAAAATTGGTTGAGATGTTTGATACAAAATTCTACAATGAAGACAGTGGACCTTATATAATAATTGTCACATCTGTCCAGGTTAAAAAATTTTAAGGTACATATTTTATCATTATTTGGCATTTAAATTTAAGTAATTTATGTTTGTTATTTTGTATTAAATATAGTCGAAATGTATATATTATAAAGTTGTTGCTTTATCATATTTAATAATAAATATTTAATATATTTTTTTAAAATATTACTATAGTGTCGCCGGGAAGTGCGACTTATTATTCTAGTTAAAAACTAAAAGCCAAATCATCATACTTGGATAGTGATAGAAATTGTTTTATTTTTGGATTAGAAATGACTGAATAACAAGAAAGAACGGGGGGAAAATAGGAGAAGAGATAATTAAGGTATTGAAATTGGAGTAAATTGTGACTTGGATGCTCTTACAAATATGTAGGGATTTGACGAATTTGGAGAAGCGAACTCAGATTATGTATAACTTTTTTTATTTACAAACCAGTATTGGAGTACGGTGTTTTGTATCTCGATAGCTAAAAGAGAGTGATAGCTAGGATTTAGTTAATGGGTTGGAGATGCTTTAAGTAACAATTTGAACTATGGCATGTCGACATATACACACTTATAATTATAAACTGTTAATTTATATGCGCACTTAAAAATGTAATGTAAATTTTACACAAATTTGGAAAAGCCCGGTTACAATCACTACAGGTAAAAAAACTAAAAGTGATCTAAAATTTACAGCCTCTAGAGATCATAGCAAACTTGCCAGAGTGAGTCAAATAATTCTCTGGATAGTAGGTTAGTTACAAGTTGCCCTCATTTAACTAACCAGAAGTCCACGTCCGGGGACTTATTCAATTAGTATGCTACCACTATGATTAAGATTTTAGTTGGTCTTTTAATTTCACGAACAAATAACTTCATTCATTTCTAATTATTTGCCCATTTTTGAGTGGTCAAATTGAGGTTGATAGATAAACATAACATTTTTTTCAATTAACTAGAGAAAAAATAACAATTTTGAATTACAGTGGTTAAAATTATCGTTCAGAATACGCATTTCCTGTTGGGTTGTGGCTAATAAACATTTACAGTATAATAAGGGTGTTGTAGAAAACGGAATTGTTTAGACTAGAGTATTGTGTGATAATAATTAATAAGATGTCCAAATGAACAATGCATATCTTCCAAAACCCTATTGTCACATGTGTATCACCTTCACACCACTCATTGTTATAGAAACACACAGTTACATATAGATGATGTACAAACTTATATATATACATACACACATATCTTTAATTCAAACTTTTTTCACCAAACAGATTCGCCTGTCAATCATGTAATTAATTGGGTTATCATATTTATGCTATCATATATGTATAAAAGAGAGGGGCTGAGGTATATACGTGTGTGACTATAAAAAGGAGGTCGAAGAAGAAGAAGAAGAGAAGGAGATTGGGGTGCTGATGGAATACATATTTCTTGTTAGGATAATTGAATAAGTAAAATTCGTCATGTTTTTGAATATGGGTATTTTGCTTAATAACGATAAAAAAACTAGTATATTAAGCATTCTTTCTCAAATTGACTAACATTTGATTGAAATTTATAAATTATATATAATTGAAATTATTTAAAATAATTATATCGTTGAAAAGTATGTCTAGTCTATGTTAAAATGTAATTTTTATTTTTATTTTTAATTTTTGACATGAAAAGTTAGGAGAACCAACTCTGGAAGAAGCTAAACTAAAGAAAAATATCAGAAGGTAAGATATCAATGAACATTTTTCAATCAGATTCAACAATTATACAAAGCGGTCACTGATTAATGATTAAGTAAGTTTTCCGAATGACAAGCAGTTTAGTTTGTATAGAAGACATAGCTTTGACACAATAACTACTACCATTTACCACATCTCCAGAGTTTCGCCCAACATATTCCAATAACCGTGAAATCTCTATTAAAGTATTATTACAATTATACTTTACTGATGAAGTAGGGGGAGGAATCCATTCAGTGGGTAACTTATACTAGGGCTATGAGAATCCAAGGTGGAAGATTCTAACAAACTTGAAAATTTCAATTGAGCTTGAAATCTGGATCGGATGACTAAGAATGGACAAATAGCAATATGCTCAAAAATGTATTTATTTGTAACTCTCCAAATTGACCAAGTGAGAAAAGCGAAACTCGAAAGAAGATATAAACTATCCTTTCACGCTGTCTTTGAAAGAGAAGATTTCACCAGTTCCTTTCAGTCACTGTGCGAGTAGAAGGGAAAGAAAAACCAGAGGGCCAGAATTCCAACCTGCTAAACGTCCACCCACATTCGAAGATCATATGCTCTACAGTTTCAATCTTATCGTTACAAATGGAAAAAATCAGAGAATGAGAACAGTTTTTTTTGAACAGGTTATAATTTGTTGCTAATACATTAGAGCACAACTTTCACATAAAGTTTTTAGTTTTGGTTGAGCAGAAATTGACCAAATATGATTCCATATGGTTATATTTAACGCAAAAGAGTATAAGGCTTGGTTAATGATATACGGCTTGTACAAAAATCCAAAGCAATTTGATACCCATATCTAACCATGTATGTACCATTTATAGAAAAGAGCCAAATCAAACTGTTATTCTCACCGGTTCGACTTATAAAAATAGAAGCTATTTGATCAATGATCTGAAAAGAGACAACATTCCTTAACTTATAAATATTCCAAGTTCCATTAATAATGAAGTCACCAAAAGTAGATATATTACAAAAAGGGCATTTGACATCTTCGATACAAAAGTTGAAGAAATTTGGAATCCGACGACCATACTGAAAATTGATACTTTTACTATTTCTCGCCAACGAAACCCAACCAGCAAAACTTTTATTGCGTGCAAGAGACTATTCTAAATCCATGTAGCTCTGGGCCCTTTAACAACTGTGATAATTTTTTTTGAGGAAAATATTTACATATGTTGGATTTGTGGTTAGGCAAAAGGTATGATTTACATGATATGAAAATTGGCAGTTTACTCGTGAATCGTGATTTACTAGTATTACAAAAAATGAAATTTTTGGTGGAAAATATGGTGAACATGGTTTATGATCTATCCTCAAATCTGCAGCTTATGTTTTGTTAAAAGCTTGCACCAATGTTCCGTTCTCCAAGGCTTAGGGCATGTTTGGTTTAGCGGTTGAGGGATGCTGGGTTGGGCTGGGGTGGGTTTTGGAGAACCATGTTTGGGAAAATATTTTTTTTAGAGGGTTGGGCTGAGAGGGGTTTAGGAGGGGTTGATATCTTATAAAAAACCCGTCATTTCCAACACCCCAAATCGGGGTGTTAGTTTCGTTTATTTTTCTCCAATTTCACTCAAGTGCTCTCCTCTTGCTCTCAGACGTGAACATCCTAGTGTACTCTCTCTCCCTCTTCCCCCTAATCTCTCTCCCCTTTCTCTCTCCCCCTCTCTTTTGGTCTCTCTCTCCCCCTAATCTCTCTCACCTTTCTCTCCCAATCTCTCTCTCCCTCTCTTTCGGTCTCTCTCTCTCTCTCCCTCTATCTCTCTCAATATCTCTCTCTCTCTCGCCCTCTGTGTATGAGTTTCGATCCCTATTAGGCGTTTGTATACTTGTGTATATGACACTTCAATTAGTTTTGCCGCTTTATCATGAAGCACCTCCTTGCACTCCTCTCATTGTAATCCTCTCTCTCTCTCCTGTATCTATTTATCTTTTCAGCTTATTCACTCATTTGATTTAGTATATGTGAATTGGTTTGATTGATTGTTGTATATGTAGGAAAGTTACAATTTTGTGGTTTTATGAGCTTAGGGTTCAGTTCGGATACCAATTTTAGTGATTTACTTTCGATTTGTTGTTTGTGTGTTCATTCAAGGCCTCTCTTTGTTGATGATTGTCTTTGTGTACTTCTATATCTGTTTTCGTAGTAGATGAGCTTAATTTCAGGGTTAAAGATCCAAAAACATTTTTCAAAAATAGACGATATATGTTCAACTTATTTCTTGAGCTTGGTTTCTTTCCCCGAATAAAAGTAGAATTTTTAGATTTTTGACTTTAGGGGTTTATTATTTTTTGGGAATTTTATTTTTCTTTGAATTGCTGGTTGTGTTCACATCTTTTTTATGGTTATTTAGTTCTGTTTTGTTTTCTACATCTATATATGTTTCAGGTAGATGAGTCATGATTTTTGAGTTGAATTAGGAAAAGGAAAATGATACAAATTTAACTTCTTTACTTATGGTGGATGGAGTTATGTACAGTCATGAATTTACTCTATTTTTTCGCATTACCGCAATCCCATTTGGAGGTTGTTAATGTTTACTTTACAATGTGCACCGGTCCATCTTTCTTTGTATAAGCATATGGGTATGGGTAAAGCCTTGTTAGAACCGGAGAACTGACAGATTGACAAAATTACGGCAAAATTGTAGTATTGTACTTGTGTATATGATAATTTAATTAATTTTGCCACTTTATCATGAACATATCTACTCATGATAATAACCCTGTATGATAGAAGTAGAATAAATCGTAGATATGTAGTTAATATGGAATCAGGAACTTCAGAATATCAAGTTATCGGTGAAAAATTATCAGCTTATCAGTGACAGTACTACATAGTAGATTCAAAATTGTAAAACCCCTTCATATTCCCCTCTTCCTTTACAACTAAATAGAACTGATATTAATACCAAGAAAGAGACTACGACTTTGTTTCACTCTCTTTTAGCCATAGAACTGAATGTAGCTCTTTCACGGCTCTTCATTGACTTGGTGATGACTCATTCCTTGAGTTCTCTGGATTGTTTTAACTCATCTCATCTTTAGGTCTCTGCTTTGTTTTAAATCATCTCATCTTTAGGCACAAGGTTTAGATATTGCCCTGCAAAAACTAGAAAACAAGGATCTTACTGCGAGGCTCTTTTCTTATTTATTGAAGTTCTTGATTCCATATTAACTACATATCTACGATTTAATTAAAGGGAGTTTGATGAGTACTGGTTAGAATAACCTTTTGTTCAACTATTAAAGGGAGCTTGATGAGCACCGGTTAGAATGACCCATACTAATTGTATTTCTTTCTACGTTATACTAATTTATCACTCGTAAGTGGAGTTCACTTGATGACCTTTATGATGTTATTTACAACCAGAAGTTTACTTGACAAAGGTATATATTCAAGCATTTCCCAGTGTAAGACTAGAGAATGTTTTTTGTGGTGCCTGTAATAGCCCTGGGGTCTGTTATAATTTGTTAAATAAATTGTGAAGTTGCATCATTGCCCTTCTAATCAGCGTCAACTTTCAGGGTTTTCCTTCTTATTTGGCAGAAAGTTAATGTTCAGTCACCTACAATATCATATGCCTTTCACGTAGCTGCATTTTGGAGCATTTTGGAACATTTTGGTATGTTACACAAATAATTGACGGATACTTCTCTTATATTTTCTTGTGTTTGGTCAGTTGTGTATTTCTCTCTTGCATTTGCTAGTATATGTCAATTATTCACAACAATGAAATTTCACTGTTGGTTAGGTTTGATTATGGTTTTCTTATAACGTGGTACCTGGTAACGATGATCATACTGTCAAGATAGAAAGATTGGTTTATTTGGAGTAGATAGTTCTGATGGAGCCTTGTGTTGGCAATAAGTTTCGCTTGGCAGGAAGATTGGCAGTGTATCTTTTATAAAAATTTATTTAGGTTTTCCTAATTCTTAATTCATCTGTTTAGGTAGCAATATTGCACATGTTATATAGTGCAATTATTATTGTTTATAATCAGTATTTTCTTTCTTTGTCAATTTGATTATTAATTTTGTCCTTTCAGCATTAATAGGTGTTAGTTTATGATTTTGTCATAGGTTTCCTACATAGACTGGTCGGCATTTACCTAAATGCACTTAATTGTGTTGATGCATACATAAGTGCAAGTTCATGATTTAATCTTGAGCTCTCTGATTTTTCTTTGGCTCTCTGTTCGTGAATCAATATATATTCTACATCTAGACTTGTTTCTTTTGACCACTGACATTTTCTTCTTGTTTAATAATATGTAGTGATATTTTATGCACTTCTGTTTTGCAGGGTAAGAAGCAAGAGAAGTGGATAAAAAGCTCAATCAAGATTTGCTTTGTTGTTTGTATGGAGGCTTGTGGTCTGACTAGATTACCTTATGCACAAGCAGTATAAAATAGTTATTCTCAAGAAGCTGAGGGGACTCTTTGTAACGCCCCCAAATCCGGGGTCAGAGGATTTGGTCATCACTAAAATCTCAACATAATAAAACCTGCTTAATAATTGAAAACAATCCCTGAATACTGGCCAACAGTTGAAATATAAAATCAGGCCCCAATTAAACCAAGATCTTTTTAGGTTACAGTTCTAGAAACAAGAATCCAAAATCCACAAATAGAAATTTCCTTTTTCTTTTATTACACTTTTCAACAATTTGCAAATTCAAAACTTAACCCACTAGTATAACTTCGAAAAGAAGCATACTAGGCCCAATTATACGATAACATAACTGATATAATTAAAAACAACTTAATACAATAAAACTTACTCTATTTCGAGTACCCAGACCCAGCCATCAACATTCTAGCATCTTTCTTTTCTTCTTCCAAACTACGCAGCTAAAATTCCGACAGTCTATCTCTCACTGGAAGGTTAATTTTAAAACAGGCAAGTATGAGAAAAAGAAATGCTTAGCAAGTATATTAAAAGTAAAATTTGATAGTTCAAAACATTTATGGGTTTTTCAAATAAAAACGATATCTGCTATCAAGCAGAATCTTTAAAACAATAATTTTATGAACCCCAGCAAAATTTGATATTGTATTACTTCAACAATACCGAAACGACTTTGATAATTTACAAAACTATTCATCAGAACCTTTATTTATTGAGCAACAGGGGTTTCAGCAACAATTTAGATATTTGATAAGAATCTGAATTCATAAAACAATATTCACAATGATATCGTAATCAAACAATATGAAACAATAATAATAAACTGAATCACAAGAACGGTATCAATTTTTTTGTTCAAGATTTAAGAACTAAAGATTTCATTTAGTTCTATCAGAGTACAATAAATTAGATTGGAATCCTCAAGACGCTGTGTGCACCTGATGATCAGTCCCGATGCACACCGGTGTGCCCAAAGCACATCCAAAACAAGGGGTACCCAAATTACCAGAAG
>PHNY01019255.1:283-14475 GCA_003724115.2 Anethum foeniculum
ATAAAAAGGTATACTTCTGGTACATTGGGGTTAAAAAGATATGCTTTTGTACGTCAGGGTTTGATGAGTATATTGGTGCAAATCTCAGGGGCTAAAAGGTCATTTAGCCTAAAAGAAATTAGTTTACACACAATTCTCAAAAAATTTTGGCATGAAAGAAACTTTTGGTACCTCTTGTTCAATTTCATCAACTGATTTCTCAGTCAGTGTCCTAATTTCACGATCATATAGCATAATGTGAATGTTGCCAGTGTCATCAGAGGCTTCAATGTATATTAAGAACCTGTAATTTGGACTTTGTAAGTTAACACATTACGTGTATTAGAGAAGAATGAATGGTAAAATCTTACTTTCTAAACTTTTTTCAGGATAAGGAACTGTATGATTGCATAGCACACATTTGAAGATGCTATCAACCAAGTCAATTTGGTGATAACATGAAGTGCATACATAAATGAACCACGACTTCTGGTCAAACAGTCACAATTTTGGCTTCACAAATTATTTCTTTTTACAAACATTCAAATAAATTTTCAATAGGTATAATTTCTCTACATACTGTATGTACTGTGAAATATATAATTATAGTACCTTGCGGTATGTTGAATCCAACTTCTGAATGTCCTCCACCTTTAGTTTGTGAGTTTTTTCCTTTGATCTGGCTAGAAAAATTATGTTTGGCAAACAGAGGTGTAGACAGCCTGTGGAAAAACGAATGCATAGTCATAAAATTAGTTTTACACAAGTTTAGAAAACGGGAAAAAATTTACATTTTTCGCATATTCACAACACTGTGGTGATCATAGTTGACGTTGAAAGCTGTTGCAGTTGAATTTGTAATACAGGGCACTTCTGTAATTGGATGAACAAATAAATACTTTATAATCTTTTTGATTTTTGGTTTAATGAGAGGAGAAAGTTCATTTACCTTTCCATGTACCTATCTTACAGCTTGTAGTTATGATAATAATTGGAAGTTGTAAATCTTGCTTCAGAATCTTGTCAAGTTCTTTTGCCCAGGAGTCCCAGTGCATAACGTTTATGCTACTTCTGCACTTGGAAAAAATGTTGAGAGCTATGAAAGCATACTTTTTATGGTAGTTATTGATATAGAAAGATTGTACCTTCCATCAGTTATGGAGAAAAACACCTACACTTGTTTCTGTCCGCTGCTATTTATCAGTTCTTCTAAAGGTTGCTCTTTGTCAATGACACCAATAACATCTTGGATAGTATGTTATCAGTGATTAGGTATAGTACAATATTATAGAGTATGTTAGTAGTGTATACCACTGTACCTGGGAGAAATGAATTTATGTTTGCAATGGGTTTCAGGTCATCCAAATCGTAGAAGTTGAAGACATTATTTGCAATTAAGTGATCACTTTCAATCAATTCCTCGACTTTGGTGTGGTTTGTGAACATGATTTGTTTGTCGCTTTGAATGCATCTAAACTTCTCATCATTTCTATAATTTTTCACAGTAAAGTTATATATCTTTTAGATTCCCCAAGTTTTATAAGTTTGTCCATCTCGTCTGCTTACGCAGTAGGAACAAAAGCATGCAATCTATAGTTCTGTAAAATATTGATATATTGAAACATAAGTTTTGCATGTTACTTAACAAACTGTAGAAGAAGGTAGTTTTTCAGTCTATGATACAAAATACCTTATCATCAAGCAGCAGTAAGTTGAATGCCTTGAATTGTTCTCCTTTTCTTGAAACTCCTCTCCATATTCGAATGATCCTGACTTTGATCCTCTAGTTATAGCTTCTCGGAGCGACTTCTCTCAAGGAGTGACAAACCCTAGTCGACATTTGCGGAGATTTGAAAGAGATGCAGATTTGTTTCTCTGAACTGTATGTGTGCTGGTAAGATTGAAAATGTAATAGGGCAAACTTACATGTAATAGGGCGGATTTGAAAGAACTTTTCAATTTCTTTATGAAAGTAGAGGCATGGGGTTCACTGCACAAATCATAATTAAGATAGATTTGTCGACACCTTGTAGAAAGCGCGTACACGAAAAGGGTTCTGCTTCTGAATATCTCATCAGCGTGAGACACGGCTCTGTCAGGGAATCGCCGCCAAAGATATGTTAACAAGTAGCAAACAAAGGTATTAACATTTAAACAATCAAACATAAATTATGCATGTTTGAATATTTATGGTTCGAGTTCAATCATTTTGAGGATTGTTATTCTTTTCTTACTTCATTAAACAACTAATGAGAACAAATTAATCAGATTTGATTACAAGAATGATGAGGGAGGAGGAAGCAAAGTGTTCTACGTCTATGGTATATGGCCTATCTGGCTTGATTCTAAAGTGTCTCGTCCTCCTGGTTGCTCCTATTCTATAGACACTTTTGTGGCGAAGATCGCTGTATCAACGGACAACACAACAGAAAATCAATGGCAATTCACGTCTCCTCCCATGGAAACCATCTTTCCTTTAAAATTGAATGAAATAACTGGAGCAACTTCGCTAGTTTTTATGGGTGACGATGTTTACTATATTGGCGGGGAATTGGGATTAAATTTACCTTTCAAGGAGGACATAAAGTTTAAAACAAGCAACCCGGCCTGCAGATTGGAGTGGTGCCCTACAATGATTAAGGAGAGAGCATATCCAACTGTTGCATGTTTTGGTACAAAATTGTATGTGTTTGGAGGCTTGTCACCTGTCGAAGAAGAAACCACATCGTGGGCGGAGTCGTTAGACACATCTATGCCCATAGAAGATAAAAAATGGGAGCCCCTGTGTTTGTGGATGTACCCAACTATTTACCTTTCCTTATGACCGTCATAAAATATTAATTAGTTGTAACCTCCAGAAAAGTCAGCGTGCTATTGTCTATGATGTAAGTGATGGGACTTCGACTACTTATGAATTTCTCCCCAAAATTCAGCCATGGGGTTATGCACGACCTGTTGTCAATGAGAGAACTATATGTTGGATTCAGAATTCACAACTGATGGCTTTTGAATTAGACAAGCAGGTTTCCTACCTTGCAAACTTGATAAACACGGTGTTTCCTGAAATCCTCTTGGTGGAAATGCAGTATTTACCTCTTTTGGTGCACTTAAAAGACAACCTTTTTGGTTTATTTATGGTGTCTTATGATTCTGAAACAACTAATATAATAGAGTGCCACAAAGTCCGAGTAAGCAAACTGACATAGGTGTGAGTCTCAGTGTTGTGGGCTACTAGTGGCATAGGTGTGATGACATGCGCTACTTATCTGGTGTGGGTGTGGAGTCCATGTAATAAATACTACATCTGCTCTTTGTTCCTGCTTATACTAATTTAGCACTTTATTTTTTTCACAATCGTGTCCAGTAGATTTAATTTTCTTTCCCTCGCTGCACTTTTTTAACATCGCTAGTGTTAATTCTGTTTATTTTGTCTTATAAACTGACATGAGACCCAAATCTTAGCTTTATGTTCTACGTGTTTCTTTGCATTTTTGTTTTACACATGCAAGTAGTATGTCTTAAAGCATATAACCCTTAAAAAAGAAGATAAAGGCGATGAAATTCTCCTTGCTTATAATCTCGAATGTCTTTTTTTCTTCGAATATGTCAAAAGATGTATTGTTTCTTTAAAAGAGCATATAGATTCACTTAAAAAACTTAGTAAAAAGGGATATCGTGAAAGCAATTGTGTATGATTGTTGATCTTTCACATCTAGCCTCAGAAAAAGACTCCCGTCTGTTTTATTTACTGAAACGTTTTGAAGGGATACCTGTGATAGTTGGATTAGATTAGGAGACAGCCCTTGGTACGTACAATTAGAAAAATTTCCGCAAACTTGGTTTTACTATTTTTCAGATTCATAAAAGTTAAAGTTTTTTTGGAACCTGTACAATGCTGTTAAAGTCGGAAACAATAGCCCAAAACAAAATTTTCCTGCTCTGAATGATTATTCAAATATTCTTTTTAAAGAAATTCATTTATTTGTAACTGTTCAATTTTATGATTGTTATAAAAATCCATTAGTCCTCGATATTAATTCAGTGGATCAAATAAATTCAGGAACAAGAGATTATATGATATGTTTTGAAGGATTGTGAAGGACTGAATTTATGCTGATAAAACCTTAATGTAAGTTATAATACACTACTCCAACTCTTTTTTGTGTACCATTTTATTGAATTTATAGTGATTGTAGTGAAGTTTTGTAATACTTCCAATAGTATGCTATAGTGGTGCACATCCCCGATCAATATCATTCTGCTGCTATACGGTCATTTTAATAATAAGGAGAATCAAATTGATCGTCTGGACTCGTTTCCTACCTTGTCGGGAAGCTAAATTAGTTGACTATTTTTTTTCTACACTCTAAAGCATCTTGTAATTACTGTAGGTTTTAACAAAATTTGTTTAGGAAAGTAAGTTAGTTCCAACTGGTATTGGTCCTTTGCCAAGTCTAAAATTCATAAATTATATAATACGCCACACAAAACCGAATAAGTTGGTCAAATAGTTTAGAATATAAGTTATTATGTTTAGATCTTTCCTATTTAATGTTATTTTAGGGGTTGTTAATAATTAATTTTGTTGTATGTTACTCTCTTGCTGTATATGTGTGCGTGTTTTAAGCTCTTGTTGATATATAAATTTTCGGAAGTTTGATCAAATATTTGTTCTGCATAATTTAATTTTCACTGTCAAAAAGATTTTAGGGTTTTGAAATGTATTGTCCAACCATTCTGATTAATGTTATAGTTTGTTTTGGTTAAATTGTGATCAGTATTACTTTGTTTTGTTTTTCATTGCTCTCTTGTTCTACATTTGTTGTTTGTTTTGGTTGCTTTACACAAGTTGATTTAATTTATGGAAAAAATCTAGTTGACATGAAGGAAAATAATAAAGATAAGCTATGCTCACATTGGTTGACATGAAAGAAAATAATAAATATAAGTTATGCTCACATAACTCATCTTATGCACTTTTGTTCTAAAATAAAAGTTAAAACTGTTTTAGATACAAATTATTAAATTTTTTTAAAATTTGAGATGCAAGCTCCATTTGTGATTTACTGCTAAATATTTCTCGCCTTCAAAGCTTGGTTCAATAAATTCAAATGCTTTTCTTTTGCTAATATTATTTTCATGGCTGTGGCAAGCATACCATGTTTTTTTAATAAAATTTCCATATTTATATTTATTTAAAATATATTGCTAGTATGTAGTGATCATATTATTTATTAACATGATTTGCTAGTAAACTTTTTTGTTAATTTGCTACGCCCTCTTAACTATAGTGATTGTGTAAATATTTTTTTGAAAATTTAGCTTATTAAATAGTATTCATTCTGTCCACAACACCACGCGACGAACAAGAAATGTTTTGTCTACAACACATTGATTCTTGCCATTTAATTCCATGCAAGATATTCATAAAAAAAGTGTTGCTTATTACGAAACAAGTTTAAAGCATGTTTTTCCTCCATGTTACTTGTACTGGGTGGTTTTTAATATGTAGTATTATATTCTCCTCATTTATTTGCTTAATATTATAACCTCCGGTTAAGTGACCAGATCTCCTAAAACCTCAAGGTGCCAGTTTTCCTAAAATCTCTAGGAAATGGGCTTACCAGAATCATATCTCATATCATTAACACCCCCTACTCGAAAGTCCTTTTATTTGGGTTTGAAGAGCGGATCACTAGGTGGTTTGTCCCTTTTTAGGCTAGCGTTCAAATACTCGGCAGGGATCTCTTCAATAAACCAGAGCTCTGATATCATGTTAAGTGATCAGTTCTCCTAAAATTTCAAGGTGTTAGAAAGTGGGCTTATCAGGATCATATCTTATCTCATATCATTAACTCTGTAGTGTAGCTATTCAATGGTCATGCAATTTTATTATGGGGAGGTTTTATGGTTTCATGCTGGTTAGTGATTTTCTTAGCTTAAATGAAGATGCTTAATAGTTCTACACATGTATTACAACATTGGGATTATGTACGCGTAGATGTGTCAAATATTCTATGTTAAATTTAACTTAATTTTTACGGGTCGTGACTGTGAAATTTTGGATCCTTGGTTTGAATAATTTGAGCAATTACTAGTTCTTTTCGTTAATATTATTCTTTTCATCAATTTAAAGGAGCAATATTTCGAGTCCTGCAGGAGTAGACTTTTCAGACACTTTGAATACTTGCTAGATAGTTACTAGTAGAGATTTTATCAACGTTGAAAATTAAAATGGTCTTTGATTAGTATACGTCTACTCCTTACATATCGAAAGATAAATTTCATATATGAAACAAAGTTGGATTAGCTCTGGTAATTCAACTAAAAAGAATTGATGAACATATTTTATGCCTTTGCAGCATATGATTCACTTACCGGAAATGGGAGCTTGATAAACTTTGTCATTGGACACGTTAGACAGACTTGAGTATTTTCATGAGCACAATTTTTTATGCAGTCAATAAACTTTATTTTTGATGCAGGGGTATGTCCCAACCTATTGTGCCACAAGGTGAATTGGTCTGATAAGGGCACTTTAGAAGCAGCAAGACATTGAACTGTAGCTGTCACAGGCACTTTACTGTCAACAGCATTAGACATGTGATATAGATCATTGACCACCGTGCCCTTTCCTTTCGATTTGTGAGAAACACTATCCACAATAGTGCAAGCATCTGGTGAGAACACTGCATACCATTGATTGTCATGTGCCAACTTATGAATAGAAAGTAAGTTATGAGTAAACTTAGGTACATAAAGCACATTGAGTAATTTCAGGCCATTCTGAAATTAGACATCCCCAATATGTGATACAGCAGCTTTAGCTCCAGTAGGGAGATTCACAATCATATTTGCTGCTGAAGATTTTAAGTTGACCAAGAGCTTCAGATTCGAGGTCATGTGATTGGTGGCTCTCGTGTCCATAATCCACTCGGTTGCAGCTGCTTGAACACTATAACAGGTAATCATGCCAGAAAAAGGGGTATCCATAGATTCTTCAGGAAATTCATGACTCATTGACTGAGTGGGTAAGAGTTGAAGCAGTTGTTATAATTGGTGAGAGGATAATGACACTTGCGATGCTAAGGATTCTACATCATGACCAATAGTGTTAGGTCCCAAAGTATTGTAGAAGGGGGGTGTTGAATACAATACTCACAAATAATTCGATTTGTTTATAAGTTCTTCGTTAAGAAACGGAATCGAATCAAACACAAACAAGTTCGAGGAATATATCGTTTTATTAATATAAACCTTGAGTTTGCTACACTCTAATCAGTAATGATTAGCTACATTAAATTCGACATCATAACCTTACAAATACAAGCTTTATAAAAATGGATATCGCCTTCAATGGAGCTCTCGTATTTGCAGTTGGCAACTGAGGAAGATAAATGATTGAAATGAATTCAATTCACTTCTTTTGTGTAGACTTTTTCACCAACCTATTATGTGGCATCATTACAGCCAAGTTAATTGGTTAATGCTTCTATAATCCAATAAAGTGAAGTGTAACTGTCGACTAGATCCATTTTGTTTGTCGTGAACTTGGAAATCTTCTAAGTACACAACTGTCGACTAGAGAGGCTTTAGAACGAGCTAACTTTGGACCAATAACCTCTTGTAGAATCTAACTATCGACTAACCTCTCTAGTATGGCTCAACTATCGACCATATGTCCCTATATAGCATATGACTTAGTTTTTAGAGGACATATGTAGCCAACTGTCGACTAGATTCACTTGATAGCCTAAGTGTCGACAAGGTTGGCCTAGTATAGGGCAACTGTCGACTAGATCACCTAGTGTAAATACTTAGAACAAATTTCAAGTTCTTTCCTGAAGTTCTTGTATTGTATCCAGTCTGACTTCCAATCTTCAGAACTTCGTATTTGAACTTGATACTACATATCATTTTACTTTCATAGATAATACTTGGTTTTCCCTTCACAGATCACTGACGCCTAATGTAATTGGTCTGGTTCACAAATGACTAGTTTTGCTCTCATGTCTTCGTATTATGAACTTTACAAACCACTGTTGAGTTATTATGACTTCTGTAACTTTATTGCTTCATTACTGAAATCCTGATCTGTAATACATTGAACCAATGCATGTCCCTGAAACCTGTAGTCTTCTGAAATGTTATTCTTTACAGAGGCTTGAACATGTTAATAAACTTCTTTCTGTGATCGTGTAACAGACTTCAAGCTTTACTTGCATGTTTTGATTCTTTGTGTTTGCCCTGTATTTGATCTTCTGGATTCCTGTGCTTCATTGGTTTAATATTATTTGCATGTTACCTATCCTAGTTGAGTTATATTACCTCTATTACATATTACGTTACATTATTCTTTACAAACAGAAACATGGGATGCACTAGGGCCTTTATGTGTGACATTTGGTCTGGGTGAAGGCCATTTACCAACAGGAGTAGAGGGGTTTCGATAAGGCTGCGTGGGTTTGGCTTTATATTCGTAGTGCCATTTGGGATAACCTATAATATTCCAACACTTATCGTTGGTGTGACCTCGACCACCACAGGCATTACAGGTCACAGGTTTATCAGTTTGAAAGCCAGAACTGGTGAACATAGTTGCCATGTCATCATTAAAAGTAAAGGTTGGTTTAAGAATCTCTTTTTAAAATTCCTCTTGTTCTATAGAGGCACATGCCATTTCAATACTGGGTAAAGGGGTTATCATCAACAGTTGGCTACGCTGGGGACCAAAGACATCATCTAAGCCATTTAAAAAATTGAAAGAGTTTGGCTTCCTCCTTTTATATGTTTATGGCCTTTAAAAGAGCAGTAACGCCGTCACCAGTAGTAGTAGTAAGAGAGGTCAGGAGGTTCATCGAATCTAATTCTTCCCAAATACTACTTAATTATAGAGGTAAAATATTCAGCAATAGGGGCTCCATTTTGTTTCATACCAAATAGTTCTTTACTTAACTTATATTTTCTAGACCCATTAGTGAGATGAAAACGTTAGACTAACTGTTTCCAAACTGCAGAGGCAGATGTAATAAACAAAACAAATTTCTTAGTAGAATTAGATATGTTATTATGAATGCAAGAAAGTACCCTATTATTGCAGGTGTCCCATTGAACAACGTTAGTAGAGTCTGTGGCAATTCATTTATCAAATCCATCTACCAACCCAAGCTTTCGTTTAGATGAGAGTTGAATCTCCATAGACCTTTTCCAAGCTCGATAATCTGCAACTCCTTGCAGTTTGGTGACACTGACAAAGAGAGGGTGTCTAAGGGATGAAGGAAAAGTGAGTTTTGCATATCAGTAAAGGAAAACTTGCTTCTAGTGGCCATGATTCGAGTTATAATAGAGCATAACTCATTCTTGAATCACACAGGCTTTGGATTTGACGGGAGCTACTATTCAGAGTAAATTCTATATATGAATACTCGGAATCACTCTGATTAATTCACTCTGTTCAACATTAGCAGCTCTGGTACTATGTGACCTTTTATCAAGTTAAAGCTAAATGAAGAACAAGAAGAGCAAGAGAATTGTAGAGGATAAGAGCCAATTCATATATCTCAGATTAAAACATACTAGTTGTCTCTCCACCTGCTAGTTTGTCACCTTATAACAACATACAAAACAGTACTGCCACAATTCTAACAGAATGATAAAGGAAGTCTGAAATGCCCTTGGGCTTATTACACATTAGAATGTTCACTTCCAACACTAGGAAATAAATAAACTTAACATGATGAATGTGACCATAGTTGACTAATGTGGCTAGGTTCTTCCAATAATAGTTGTTCAAAGAGGATATGGAAAGTAACTTAAGACAACACATGTAAAATTGTGGCTACAGTCCTATTTTAATCAGAAGCCACGAAACTTAAAGGAACTTTGATCAACATAATCTAAAAGTGAAGAAAGTTCTATGAAAGAAAGTCGAACAAATTTTGCCAACTCATGAATAGGTTACTGTAACTGTCGAACATAGGCAACCCTTAAACATGAAGCACTCATATATATACTATTGTGTTCTTTATTTATCTAGGATTGTCCTTGGTATCTGATTTAAAGAGTAATGACACATACAACATAAAGAAAAACAGGGTTATAAGTTCCTCTACCATAAGCATAGATTCCTCTCAAAAGATCTTCCTACAATCCCATAGCATCGAAACTGTCATAAACCTCATTATATGTTGTGAAGAATTCTTTTCCACCAGCTTCAAGTCTACTCCAATGAGTTCATCAAAAGAAAAAAGAATATAGTTAATTGTATCTAAGCAAGCAAATGCATTTTCAATAAATTAAACAAAAAGGACAGACAAAAAAATACTTATACGACCACTAGCACTAAATGGAGCAACAACAATGAAGTTAACGCGAAGCACAAATCACTTACATCTTAGACAGTTTGAGGTCATATCGGCTTACATCAATTTGAGAATCTTCTTTCGCTTTGTCTTCAACCTTTATCTCTGAACATATTTCCTTGATTCTCAAGAAAAACCCTGGAACTGTCAGATCAGGTTGTGTAGCGTTTTCCACCTCATTCTCTAACACCCTTAAATGGGCTTCTTCATCAATTTTATTGAACAAATTATTAAGAGTTTCCCAAATACTACGTGCGGATTTACAATCAACAATGTGATCAAAAATTTTATTCGAAATTGAGCACTTCAAGATTAATTCAGCTTTATCATTCATCTGTTTCCACTCCTTAAAAGCAGTCTTATGTACATAATCATTCTTCGGAGGAAGAGTATATGCACTCACAGCTTCCCATAAACCTTCACCTACATGAAAAGACTTCATGCAACTTCTCCAGATTCTGTAATTGGACTGATTCAAACCACCTGAATCCATTATCTCCCTCATGGCTGATAAAAAAACCAAATCAAAACCCAAACGGAAGCCGCTTCAGTAAAAACCACAACTAATTAATTTCCTAGATGAAGGATAAATAAAAACTTCATGTATGTATATATAGTTTCTGAGAACACTTTCCGTCTTGAATATGTCTGAATTTATGAAAACACAAACTAGATTAGGGTTCTGAGTTTTTTTTTTTTTTTTGAAGTTCAATTAAATTTATAAAATTTGGACCCGGCCCATGTTCCTATTATGAGTCATTACTTGTTCCCTAAGAAAAAAAAAAAGAAAAAAAATTATGATTTTGTAAAACACTATAAATAGGGTCCGTGCATAATTTGATACGTTGTTTCAGACAGATATTGAGATGGCACCACATGCGCAGAATCAAAAAGCTTTACAACAATTGAATAGTATAATCAGTGGCGTCCAGGAAAGATTTAGTTCCAGGGGGAGCGAAAATATATTAGGTATGAAATATGCCTAAACAGACAAACTAGGTGTCCCCTTGGCCATTACAGTAGATTCAACAGCCTCGGTGACAATTCCAGAAAGGGATAGTAAAGCACTGGCTTCATACCTGGTGAAGGACATGATTGAGGGTATGAGCTGGAATGATGTAGTGTTAAGATACTCCCCTCATTCGTCTCGGTAAGGCTGGCCTCTGTTCAAGGGGTTTAGAAACCTTTTTCTTTATTTTCACCTTATGATGTATTGTATCTTTATCATTCTGCTACTTTACAAAATGGATGCATATGCATAGACACATCATTTTAATTTGAGTTTATTATACATTAACCCTCGATGTTTCATGAAATGTATACACGAACCCTCAAAGAAAAATAACGTACCTCCTCACCCCTCAAATATGTCCAAAGTACACTTTAACCCTTTTTCCGTCCAAATCGGCCGGAATTTTTATATCGGCTATTCAAATTAGGGGTAAGTATGTAATTTCCAGTGTGTTTGTAATGTACATAACAAAACGAACATATTAACACTTGAAGTTTAACTCTTTGTAATTCAACAAAAAAAACTTATTTTCAATAAGATTAGATTTGACAAAAAAACTTATTTCCAGTGCTAGATTACAACATTCAGAAATGTTGATTGGTTCAAATTTCAATTATGTTATATTTAAATACGGGATATTATATTGTTTGGATCTAATTTAGATTTAAAAAAAGATGAATTTTAGATTAAAATTGGATATATAAGATGAGTTTTAGATTAAATTCTGGATCAATTTAAATTCGATTAAGACTAAAATAAAGGTCATTAAGTAAGTTGTCAAATTAATATTTTCTTCACTAACATTGGTTTCTTATAGTTTATAAAAAAATCTTATTCTTTAGTATAATATTTTTACTATAAAAATATTGTTTTAAATTAAATAATTATGTTAAAATTTTGACATAAAATAATTTTGTATATAATTTTGTTTACGAGTGGATTAATTTAGTATTTCGCTTAGATTTTGGACCTATTTTGCCAACTTTAATTTATTGAAAATAAGTTTGTTTTTTTTTTTTTGCGGAGTGTGTTCATGTATAGGAAAAATCAGACTTTAAGGGTTAATATGTTTGTTCGGTTATGTAATGTTACAAAAATACTGGAAATTACATCCTTACCCCTCATCTGAATATCCGCTATAAAAATTTCAGACTATTTGGACGGAAAAAGGGTCAAGGTGTACATCAGACATACTTAATGGGTGAGGAGGTTCATTTTTTTTCTTTGAGGATTGATGTGTAAATTTCGTGGAACGTAAAGGGCTAATATATAATAAACCCTTTTAATTTGGCTAAAATACGCTATAAAAATTGTGGTAATAAGCATAGGAAAAGAACCAGGATATAAAATCTCTAGAATTCTGATCGATGTCCTTGAGTGCCAGAGACGAACATTAAGATAATACTGTTTGACACCCTCAAGAAGGAGCTTATATCCATTCACGAGGATCCTCAGTGGCTTATGCATGAATTTCTTTATAGTTTCTAGAGCCTCAGGAGGTAGCCTGTCAGCTGAGAAACCTCCAACCTGTATTTTTGGTGGTAGCAATTGGAAGATCTGCAAAAAGTAAACTTTAGAAAACATGTGCTTCCAGCAGTATATAAATTTGAAGATAGTACTATCAAATATAGCATTTTACACAGATACAAGGAGGAAGCATTCTATAAACATTTTGGAGTGGAATAGTAAACTAATACCTTCTTATCAAAGGCTCTATTGAGCACCGCAAACACATGGAAAACGCGAATACCTGATCCTTGAAACCTCCCGAGCATAGCATCTGCTTCGTCC
Organism: Anethum foeniculum; assembly: GCA_003724115.2. Taxonomy (NCBI): domain Eukaryota; kingdom Viridiplantae; phylum Streptophyta; class Magnoliopsida; order Apiales; family Apiaceae; genus Anethum; species Anethum foeniculum. The sequence goes on from PHNY01019255.1 coordinate 13,427, forward strand.
AGAACAAACATCTTGATGTGATCTGATCGAAGTACAACATGTCAAATACCTGGCCAGAAGTACCAACCACAACATGAACTCCATTTGACAGAACCTGCTGATCTTGGCGGACACTCTTGCCACTATAACAAGTTCCACTGCTATATTCAGTGATATCAATTTATTATAACATGATGCTTTTCAAAAAACAAAAATTATTATCACATGAGTTTTTAACGCAAGTGCATTGCCTTTCATCTTGTCTCGGGATCGCTTCGGTTGAGTGAGTTTAAACATATGATCAACCTGATGTTATCCTCATTCAATTTCATCAAGAACACAATAAGTTTAGGAGAACTGGTTCATTTTGTCACAATTTAGAGTTAAAATGTTCAAATTATGAAAAAAATTATAAAGTTTCGATATTTTTTTTCCCAAAGACAGTACATGTATTATATATATATATATATATTTTTAACACAACGGAACGGACTTTAATTATTCAAACTTTGATCAAGTACATCCATAAGAAAGGAAAGTGTGATAAACCATTCCTTACGACCAGACATGGAGCTAGCTTCTCTGCTAAATTCGCTGATCGCATAACAAAATAAACTAGGTAGAACTGTGGCTAAAACATGATACCAATCACAAGCCACATAGGATTATAAAATAGCTTCAAACAACTAGGGAAACCAATTATAAAGAACAATCCAGATACTACTAGCTGAATCACAATCAATAATAAGATAAAAAAGGTAATCTGAGATGGTACTTTTTAACACAAACTCAGCTCTTGCATTCTTCTTGTTCCACTCTTTGAGAGCATTGCTATTCTCTTCAGTGTCTTCTGGAGGAATAGTATCTGCTCCATCCACAATATCCCACAGATCTTCACATACAAGATATGACTTCATCCAACTTCTCCACGCATCGTAGTTGTCCCCCTTTAGAGTCCTTAGAGCCAATAAATTCATGGTCACTCGGAGTTAAAAGAACAAAATAGATTTCCCAGATCAAAGAAAAGAGCTACAAGCAAAAAGTAAATAAAGAGAGGGGGGGGGGGGGGG
>PHNY01019255.1:24851-40517 GCA_003724115.2 Anethum foeniculum
CTCGGGCCCGTGCTTCGCACGGGTTACCGACTAGTATATATATATTCAAGGATCAGGAGTACAAATTCGTTTATTATTTGATCACATTAGGTCCACAAAATTGCACAAAAAACATCTCTGCATTGCATATAAGGTAAGGCATCCAGACACCAAACTAAAAACTCAATTACTTTCTAATACGTCTCTTATAATCCTAATTAGCAAAAGAAAGAAAAAGTCTCTCATTATCCACAACTTTAACAATGTTTTGGGAACCTATTATCAAATTCAGAAACCATTAAATATTAAATAAATAAAACACTTCATATACTTCCAACTACTTAATGACATGAAAATGACGCATGTACAATACATCTCTAATCAGAACTTTTAGCAAAGGGCTCCAGATATAACAACTGTACTGGATAGTCGCTCAAATGCAATAAAAATTATAAGGGTATATCCGTGGCAATCACTAGACACAGAAAGTTATCCCTAAAAGAGTTTCAGCTTAACTCAAGATGGAAGGAAAACAAGAGTAAAGTAACTAATTCAGCTAATGGATTGGTCACTTTTGAGATACATCATGAAACCAAATTTCTTCGTTACTTATCATCTTGTCTCCAGGCTGTCCTTCAAATAAAATGAGCATACATAATGTCAAGGGAAACAAGGTTCTAGTCAATTCAGCATAAGCATAAATAGCTCTCAAAATATTTTCCCTCGATTCTGTACCTTGGAAACTTTCTTAGACATCGTCGTCTGATTGAAATAGTTCTTCCCCATCATTACCAGGCCTGCTGCAATGAATTTATCAATAGTAAGAATTGTACTATTTATATGATGCAAATGAGCTATATGATTAACTTTGTCAAACTCGCACGGAAACCATAAAGACAAATTGCATAGAAGAAGTGTCTACCATATTGAAAGAGAAGAAATACCATATAATATTGAGAAAACATCAATTGGAAATAATAAATGGCAAACTTATAAATCATTCGCATTCGCATTCAGTTGAGATTCTTCTGATGCACAGACAACCGTGACCATTAATAAGTACAAGAGATTAGCATTAAGCATAAGAAAAAGGAACAGAGAATCAAAGTAATATATTAAATCTCAAACCCCTGTCCAAACAATGTGCTTACCGTATGGAAATTAAGGTTTTAAGCTTAAAGATTATTTTATTTTATTTTTTTTTTAAAAAAAGTAAAAAGACACTAGACCCCTGCTCTTTACCTTCTTTCTCTTTGTCTTCAACTTTGTCCTGCTTTCTTTCATTTATATCACTTTCTTCTTCATTATTAGTTGCAACCTCCACTGATGCCAGCATACTCTTTTACTCTTCTAAAGATGGCTGTACATGCCATCCCTGGATTGATGTGAGTAAGGGATTAAATTCAGGCCTTAAGCCACGGTCGACAATGCACTTCATTCTAGCTTCAGATATCTTCTCCTTCTCATATAGTTTGGTAATCTCCGAACATAGGTTCTTGATTTTCAAGAAAAACTCAGGAATTGTCAAATCATCTTGTGTAGCATTTTCAAATTCATTCTTTAATACCCTTATCTGAGCTTCTTTATCAGTTTTGTTGAAAATATTATTAAGAGTTTTCCAGATACCACTTGCTGATTTACAATGAACAATATGATCAAACACATTAGCTGAGATGGAATTCTTCAAGATAAATTCAGCTTTACCATTCTTCTTTTTCCACTCCTTGAGAGCAGTGGTATTTTCTTGGATATCTTCTGGAGGTGTAGTATTATCTCCACACACAGTATCCCACAAATCTTCACCTACAAGATAGGACTCCATGCAACTTCTCCAGATTCTGTAGTTGGACTGATTTTGACCATCTGTATCCATTGTCAATAGCACAAACTAGTTTCCTTGATCAAAGATCTTCAACTGTAAAAGGAAAAAAAATGGTATAATATAAGAAAACAAATAGAAAAATTCTTAGAAGGGGAAGTGATCAGTGAGTATTACTATCAATTATAACTTCTTGTAAAAATAAATGAGCTAAGATGCATCATGCATGGAAGATGAAAAGACTAGTGAACATTTTTCAAAAAAATAATAATAGCTTATATTATTCTCAGATGGAGAATGCTTTTACTCGAGCTAAATACCCTTCTACAGTTCTACTTGCAAAATCTTTTTTACTCCTATACACTATACTATGTTGTACAAGTTGCGGTACTCTCCGTTTCAAAATAGATGTCCACTTTTAAAAAATCACACATATTAAGAAAAGTGAATGTTTGAAAGAATAAGATGTATTAATTATATTAAATGACTCTAATATGTGGTAGTTTATTAAGAAAAGTGAATGTTTGGAAGAATAAGATGTATTAATTATATATTAAATGACTCTAATATGTGGTATATAGTTAATTTGAGATATTTGGAGTATAGTTGATTTGAAAATGCATGTATTGTGAAGAGGAGGGAGTATGTAGCAACTCCTTTGGTACTTTGATTAACTAGAAAAATTTCTTTTTGTTTTCCTTTTAATGTTTTCCCTTCAAATTCATCCATAAAAGTATGTATTTTCTCATTGGTGGTAAATTTTGAATTCACCCGCTTAACAACTAGCAAAGTTGGTTCTCATTTTCACATTTTTGTCTTTACAAAATTTGTCACCCGATGTTGCGTAAGCTTTAAGTGCACTTAGATTGTGCAAGATGATTTTGTAAGAAAACTAGAACGTATAATATAACCAAACAAAACTGGAAGGCATACAATATAATCAACCTTCTCAGAGGGTAAAATCTACAGGCCACTGAAACAAGACCGAAGCAAAAAACCCAAATAATCAACCTTCTCAGAGGGTAAAATCTACAGGCCACTGAAACAAGACCGAAGCAAAAAATCCAACTTCAAGAACGATAAACAAACTATCAAAGCCTCGGAGATAAAAGTGTCGAAACTTAAGATTCAGATTTCGACCTCAAGGGTGCCATTCAAAACATACCATTCTGCAAATTGTATTGTAAACATAGGATACAGAAATTCACCAAATTTGCCCCAAAAACAAAAACAAAATTACAACAGTCAAAAGTTGCAAAGGAAACTCAATATCCAGTATATGTCTTGGCTAGTAAACCTACTAGATTGGGACATCAAGTAACTTTTAAATAACGTTTAACGATTCAGATCATTTTCACCCTAAAGAAGATCAGCAACATTGGCTGGCAGCTCCTCCACTACTACATTATAAAACTTCTGTATGTCAACCAACATCCTGTCATCATCCTTGGTCACAAAGTTGATTGCAACACCTTTCCTTCCAAAACGTCCACTACGACCAATTCGATGGAGGTAGTTCTCTGGCTGAGTCGGCAAATCATAGTTAATCACAAGTGATACTTGCTGAACATCTATACCACGAGCAAGAAGATCGGTGGTAATGAGCACACGAGAAGAACCAGAGCGGAATTCACGCATAATGATATCTCTGGTATTCTGATCCATGTCTCCATGAGTGGCAGAGACAGTGTGATCACGACTGCGCATTTTGTCAGTCAGCCAATCAACCTTGCGCCTGGTATTAACAAAGATGACACTCTGGGTAATAGCCAAAGTTTCATAAAGATCACAGAGTGTTTCCAGTTTCCATTCCTCCTTGTCAACATTAACATAAAATTGTTTGATACCCTCAAGCGTGAGCTCATCTCGCTTCACAAGAATCCTCACAGGCTTATTCATGAATTTCCTTGTTATTTCAAGAGCCTCAGGAGGCATGGTGGCGGAGAAAACACCAACCTGAACTTTGGGAGGTAACAACTGGAAAATATCATAAATCTGCAAAAAAAACAAAGTATTTAAAAAATATCCTGCTTCTAGCACTTTACAGAGTCAAGATGATATTACAATATCAAGCATCTTCTGGAGTCATGTGGAGAGAATGTTCAAATGACTACGTATCCAACATTAAAAATGGGTCGAGCTAAATTGCAAATTCAAAATATCATTAGATGCCCTATTAAATACAACACCACCCACAGATTAACGATTATATATAACATGGAAATGCAAATACCTGATCCTTGAATCCTCTTGAGAGCATTTCATCCGCTTCGTCCAGAACAAACATCTTGATGTAATCTGAGCGCAGAGACTGTCTACGCAACATGTCAAATACACGACCAGGAGTACCAACCACGACATGAACTCCAGCAGAGAGAATGCGCTGATCTTCACGGACACTGGTTCCACCCACACAAGCATGAACCTTCACACCAAGATAATCACCAAGTGCTCGCATAACCTTCTCAATCTGTTGTGCTAGCTCACGAGTGGGAGCAAGGACCAAAGCTTGACATTCAACAACAGCAAAATCAAGCTGCTGTAGAACTCCAGAGCAGAAAGTTGCTGTTTTCCCGGTACCAGATTGTGCCTGTTGAATAACATCTAGCCCCTTGCAGAAGGGAACAATCCCCCGCTGCTGAATCGCAGATGGCTTCTCAAAACCTTTAAAAGATACAAAGGAAAAGACACATAAATTTCGAAATTTCCGTCAGTTACTGCTTATCAGAATGTTGTTCAAGGAAAATTGAACATCGTTTCTCCAACATCCATGTTAATCACAAGTCAGAGGAAGTTCTAGAAACCTGGAGGGTACAGAAAAAAGGGCTAGAAATTTCAAGTTTATGGCCATTTTTGTACAAGGGTCAATTTCATGTCATTTTAAGACTCAATGGGATTTGGTAATTATAAATCCCATTTACTAGGGAAGTCATCTTGGGTTGATTAATTCGTTTTGTACCATTTTTGGGTCACGCTAATAATGTCAATAATTAAGCCCCCTTCAAGGTCCTGTTCCTATAAAGAAAGCTCCATGAAAGAAGTTAAGTTGACCCATGAATAGATTATTATCGAGCATGGGCAATCCTTGAAGCTGAAAATTTTAATTAAACATATTCCTTATCACCGACTTTAGAATTATTTTTGAGATATGTTGATAATAATATTTTTCAAATGAAATTTGATGTTTTTAAGCACCTGCAAGAAGGCGTCAAAAAGCTAGATATAGTATGAATAACTTGCAAAATTGTGTACACAGAATAATTAAGATGTTAGCATAAAGATGTAGGTATGCATAATACTACTTATTTCCCATGTAGTACCAATTACACAGAAATGAAACCCTCCCCTTCTTTAGTATTTTAAAAACAATTTCAATCTATCAAGCAGCTACTTATCCCCACACCCAAAATCCACCCTACACACCCATAAAATCCATCATAGTCATGAATGATGAAACTAATATCTTCTTTATGGAAACAAGAAAGACATTAAGAAACAAGGTGCTCTACCGTAAGCATAGATGCCCCGCAAAAGGTTTTCCTGCAGTCCCATAGCATCGAAACTGTCATAAACTTCATCATATGATGTAAAGAATTCTTCTCCATCAGCACCAAGTCTGCTCATGTTCATCAAAGAAAAAGTTTCTTAGTTGTAGCACATATGAAATATAGTAACTACGATTTCATTAGGATTTTAACATAAGGGAAGACGAAAAGCATATTTCTATCAAGAGCTAAAAAATACAGAATCTGGAGCACAAATCACTTACAGCTCGGTCATTTTTGCGTCAAATTGACGTGCATCGAATTGAGAACCTTCTGGTGCAGCTCCAGCCATGACTGTTGAAAGTACAAGATTCAAGAATTGCTCGTGAGGAAGGAAGAAAGAAAAAATGAACAAGGTAAATATGAACAAGCATATGCAACCACAAAAATGATAACAAAATGAAGTGTGTGTGCGTATGTGCATGTGTGTGTGTGAATTCATAGTACGTGCAAAGTGGAAAGATGATTACAGTGATTGCACTGTAAAATAAAAATGCTTCACTAGAAGCTGATATTTTCAAATATAGAAGTTACATTAAAAAAAATAGTTCAAACAAAATTTCAATAATAAGGAAATGAAAGGGATCAACTACATATAAGGTTTTTAAGTGACAATTTCATGAAAGGAAACCATTAATGCGTTTTTTAGTGTTATATAGATAGTCTGCATTCATATGTTTAAAGTTAAAAGGATGAATACGAAGACATAGACCATTCAATAAATTACTTACTGCCCACTATAATTCCGTATTTCAAATGTATGTTGAAGGTAAAAGAAAGAAGAAAACAAATAGAACAAGGAAAAGGCCACACCTACTCCTTCGTGTCCACAAATATCTACCGGGATGTAGTAGCTTACTAAAACTTATTAATATAAAGATCCTTTATCATTTGCATGTATAAGCCACATCACTGCATATGTACACCCCTAGAGCAGACCAAGACAAATATAGCTTCGTTTTTTTTAATCTTAAATAACTAAATCTGAATCAGTGGGAGAAACACACCTACAAAGCTATGCCTCATTTTACAAAAAAAGCAAAGCTAAACAAAAGAGCTGCATATAACCCATTATAATTAATATTTGACATCACACATTTAAGTCTTGCTTGAATCAGCAGCTCTACAGTATTCCATTTTTCTTAGCATTCAAAAAACAGTAGTAAACACAAGTATCATGTGGCAAAAATGTAAGTGCATAATTATTTGTTTACAAAATTAAGTACCGTCTTCTACTTGACTAAGTGTGTTCTCAACTCTTAGACTACAACATAACCTATTATTATACAACAAAAAATTACACACACAAATTATGAAGCCATAGACTCTTTGGTGCCAATCACACTTATTTTTACAACACGAAAATATCTCTATACAGCAGTTCCAAAAAAGGTATCCGAATTCCAAGTTAAAAATATCCAACACTCCAATAGCATTCTAATATATCTATTATCACACACGACTGTTAGAAATCATTTCTTAGCCTCATACTATTATCAAATCCACTAACTGCCAAACAAAAACAGAGCCTTCAAATCCCCACCATCCTATCAGGCCACATGACATGTTAAAAATGCTTACATCGTGAACCGTTATGACAAATAAATGACAAACACAATCCAATTCAACCTTTTAGTAATTGGTTCCTATATATCATCAATACCTAACTAGCTGCTCCAATCCATAAACTTATTACCCATTTTATCGAGAACCCGTAAAACAGAACATACCCCTTTACTAATTCAGCAAAAAATCTTGCCTTTATCAAACAAACCCACTTAAACAAACACAAGAACATCAATCCAAACAAACCCACATACAAAGCAATCATCTTTATGCAAAACCAACCAAAACCCAAGACTTAACAACCAAGAAAACTCATAAAAATCAAAACTTTAACTCAATCAATCAAGAAAACAAAAACCCCAATATGAACTAACAAAAAGAAACTATATAAAGCAAACCCATCAAGCTATACACACAAATACATACAGAAAGATTGAAAAATGATAAAGAAAGTAATAAAAAGAAGGGCTTACTTGAAAAATATGAGTTGAAGAGATGAAAGTGGGTATTTGAAATTAGGGTTTTCTCAAACTCCTTAGATCTACGCCGCAGGAGTTGAGAATTTAGTAAAGAGATAGAAAGTGGTGTCAAAAGTTTTGTTTTGTACACTCAAATACCTTGTGCCTATACGACGTCGTCTTACTACTTTTTATTGCTCAATATTTCTTTGAGAAATAAAATTAAAATTATAAAAAAAAACAATTTTTGCAATTTTTTAAAAAATGGTAGTACTTTTGTAAAAATACTTTGAGATTGGGTATTTTTCAAAAGAGCCTTATTTCTTTTCCATTGTAAAAATCACACATTTACTTTTTAAAAATTATGTTGTTAAATTAAAATTTGAAATTCGATTAGCTGCTATGAATAATTCATGAAATTTATGTTTATTATATATATAATAATATATTAAATATTATAAAAATATTAATACACCATATTGGTTTCTATTTCCGATTTTTACAACTATATTTAATGATATTATATTATTAAAATAATAAGAAAAAATTACGTTATATAATATTTATTTGATAACTTATTAGATAAAAGGGTTTATCTTTTACTCTGGTAAAATAATTCATGCAAAAGATGGACTTAACAATAAATATAATTTTACGTATATAATATTGAAGATGTATTTAATTTTGTAAAATAATATAGGAAGCCCAAAAATATGTATAGATTATCGATATGTGATCCTGCCAATAATATATATTCATTCCAATATCGAAAGAAAATATTATCAAATACATTAGATTCTATTATGTTAGCAATATATTAAACGCATATTATTCAATTCCATTATTAGATATTAAATATAAATCAGTTATAATTCTATAATAATCTATTTTTAATCTTATAATCTTTACCAATATTTAAATTTATTATTTTTCAAATAATAAATAATAAAATTTAATTTTGAAAAGAAATTTATACAGCAGGCGGGTTACAAATACTAAAGTTCCAAAATAAAAATAACAAATTTCATTCAGATTTTGGAGAAGAATAAATTCAAACAGCAAATTAATGTTTATGATATTTGGGGTGATTGTTACTTGTTAGAGTCGTTGTCTTCTTCTTTTTTGTCGATCTTAAATTATGTTTGGTTAGGCTGAATGAAATAAAACAGTGACCAAATATTTGAAATTCTAGATTTGATTGATAAAATAAGTTGTTTGTGAATTTGAATTTGGATTTCATTTGAAATTCAGAACATTCAAATATTAGTATAAACCTGAGAATTTGAAATGACAACTCAAATCATGTCATTTGAAATCTATCATTTGAAATGAAATGCACGTTTCCAATACGCTAAGACGCCCACTAGCCCATTAGATGAAATTGAAGGGAATATATTGAAGTTTAAGGAAAATTTTTGAATAAAAAGTTAAATATGTAACATTATTATGATAAAAATTGTAAAAAAAACATGGGTTTAGTAAAAAATGAAGCATTTCACCTCAAAATTGGGGTATTTAGTTATAATTTATGTAGTTAGGAATTGAATTATTTAAGTAATGAAAATTTTGAATAAAAAGTTAAATATGTAACATTATTATGATAAAAATTGTAAAGACTATGAGTTTAGTAAAAAATGAAGCATTTTATATGAAAATTGGGGTATTTAGTTATAATTTAGGTAGTTAGGAATTGAATGATTTAAGGAATGAAAATTTTAAAAATTTAATCATTTTATATTTGAAGGGGTGTATTCAATTAAGATTTTAGGGGATTTTTTTGAATTTTAAAAGTCTATGGGTATTCAATTTAGATTTTGAAAAATCATTTAGAATTTGAAAGTATTTTCAAAAGTTCATTAAAATCGGAGTGTATTTAATTTAGATTTTAAAAATTTATTAAAATCTGAAATTTAGTTTAAATTTTAAAAAGTTCATCAAAATCTGGTATTCAAAAGTACACGAACTTCTTGCTGATTGAATACACCCATTACAACATTAGAATTAGAATGTAATGTCGAAAATTCAAAGGATTAGTTTATCATTTATACTCTGGTTTTTTTTTTTTTCTTTATGTTGGAATTTGTTTGCGATAATCTGAAAATATAATTTTAAGCTAATGTAAAATTGTAATATGCTTCAGGCCCAAATAATATTTGGGTATGTCTCGATTTTTTTGAAGCAGTGAGTTGCTAGTAGCCTAGTAATAGTCTGGACTCTGGCTGTGACGTGTAGGTTCTGTACCTGAAGGATATGTCACCCAATGGGCTCTCTGTGGGCTGGATTTGACTGGATAAAGGTCATGGGCTTCTGCTCAGTAACAGCCCAGAAACTCCAATAAAAAAACAGACAGAAAGAGTTTTTAAGATTCAAGAGGTAACAAGATATTTTCTGACACAACACAAGATAATAAATCAAATCCTTTAATAAGATCATACATATAACATCTGCAGTATTGGATTTCAACTTCTCAATTTCACTTTTATCCTGCTTTAATTTATGGAATCAAAACGAGTGTACCCCTGAATTGACATGAATTTTTTTTTTCTTATGAATATCTTTCCGAAAAGAAAATTTTTAATGAGGTTAAGAAAATTTTAAAAATATATTATTTATGTAAGTGTATGAAATTAAAAAGATGTAAAACAAAATTTTTACTGATTTTGGATTGGATTGATACTTTTAATTCTAAACTGAACTGTTTCAACCCAACAACTTATACCATACTCACTCCTCATTTTCCTTTAAAAAAAATTTTGCTTTGCGAAATTTAGTACATGAACACGAAAGTTGACATATATAAAAATACATTAATATATTTAGTATTTGATTTGATTTTTCTTTATTGATACGTATATGAAACGAAATAAAAGTATATTATATAAATAAATGAGTAAATAATTTTTAAACATATATCTTATTTATAATGTTATATATATATTATTTGTTTATTTGTACTGAAGTCAGATATATTATTTATACTAAATTGGAATTTCGGTCCATAATTTCTATATTGATGTTCAAAGATTTGTATTTTATTGTACCCGAAAGAGTCACTCGTTTATGTATTATGTATTTAGAACTTGTTTGTTACATATTGAAAGTTATTTTATTAGCTACTACATTTTCTATAATTTGATATTTAAACATTTTTTCACATACTTTCTACATATATACAAATATATTCGCCTCACATTAATATTATCGAAATAATACATGAATATAAATTTAAGTCATATTCACTCTCGTTTATGTATTATGTATTTGGAACTTATTTGTTGTGTATTGAAATATTTAATTAGGTAGTTAGTACTTAGCTTCGGCATTTTTTATAATTTGATATTTAAACGTTCTTTCATATACTTTCTACGTATGCACAAAAACATTCATTTCAATACACAAATACAAATTTAAATCCGATTCAATTTGAATTTAGTAACATTAAAAAATAAAAATACACTTGACACGTATACACGACACCACCTATTATCATGTCTACTCAAACACCATTCTATTCTCTCCGAATAAACAAACCGAACATAAAAAAGAAGAACTTGACTGACTATCGAGTATCGAGTGCACAAAAATGAGAAAGCAAAGAGAGGATGGAATAATAAGGAACATGTGGACGGGCTGTATACACCACCGCAAAGGCTTACCCCAAGGAGCCATGTGGAAGATAAAGAGGTCCCCTCTTCCCATGTCCATAGTGGCCGAAAGCATAAATTGATCGGATAATTTAAAATATGTGTGTGTTTCTGGATCGTGTGTGATGAATTATGATCAGACGGAGAACATGCAAATAAATGCCTGCAATCAAATGGACTTTTATCTTCCTTCCTCCATCAATCTCATTAGGGCTACCATAAAATTAAAGAAGTGGCTTTCCCTTCTTTCCAGAGAAGAAGGTGCTGTTACGACCCTATATACTTTTCCCTTCACGTCCATTTGGAAAAAAAAAAAGGACCACCACAGGCGTACTGGTTGGTTGAGACCGTGACATAAGTACTTACTATTCTGAGATTATAGATTTGATTTCACTGAGAGATACAAAAGTAAATAGACTGCCATACTAGGTGGGTACAAGTGTGCTTGCAGTCCTCCCCATTAGCTGGCTGGGACACGAATTATATATATATATATAAAAAAAACGACCATTTGGAAAATCAACACTCTTATAAAAAGAAATTCCTTTCTCACTAATAGCCAGGGGGTATATATAGTTACAACTGTTGTAAATGAACAAAATCAAGTTGTATTATGCATGAGTAGAGCCAAACTTTACTATCTATAAACGACTTGAATCGAGTCGAATTTTGTAATCACACGAAAGAATATTATATACATTGTGCAATCTATGAACCAAAAATATATCCGGAACTAAAATTTATAAATACTAATGTACAATTACTTTTTTAATGTAATATAGGAAAGAATTTTTTATTAACTTTATATTATTAGGTCAGTCTGTTCTTTAACCTAATTTCTTGCTCTTTTGCAGTTCTCCCCTGGTGGCCTATAAATAAATTATCGAGCTATAAACATATATGCATAATGCATCTATACTCTCTGTAATCATTCCCTCACAACAACCAGCAAGGGGGCAGCTGGAATCATTTGTGTATATGTAAGCAGCTCCCTCATCTCCCACTCCAAAAAGGGAAGGTCCAAACCATGACAAAAATTTCCCACTTCTATAAAGGGAAATGTATATGGTATATTATATATATTTTACTAAAATCTTACATGTCCCACTTGACATGATCATATCAAAATAATTATAAACAAGAAAATAAGTACGAGCATAAGCATACTAGTTCACGTATCTTATAAGTAATTTATAAAATTAAAAATATGTGTGCATTTTTTAACATATAAAGAACTTTATTATTAGATATTACAAATCCAGTATATATATCTGAATTTAATTATCTTGGAAATACTTAAACAAGAGCCTAGAACAGACTGCTTTTGTGTGGATCAAGATGAGTAGGGTGATTGGCTTAATTATTAATAGTAGTATAAGTTCGTGATCAAATTATTAGTAGCTGGTTTGTACTGCATGATGAAAGTAGTTACACTTTATTCATCACTTAATTGTCATATTAAGTTCGATTAGTTCTTAGTTGAATGTGATTAGTCAGTTAATTAACATTAGGATATTGGTAAACACCTTGTTAGTCAGATCAATCAATTATACAGCTGAATGGGGAATGTGTCATGACGTACATAATTATGCAACTAACAAATGTCAATGATTCTATACACATATAGCTTTATTCTTAGAGTTAAATTTTCAAGCACATATACTTTAAACTGCTTTTAAAAGATGTAGAAGATCCTCGCGTGGGCTTCTTACGAATGTGTTTGTTCATCTTTAATTGGTTAAGTTAATAAAATATACAGTAAAATTAACTTTACCTTTCTACAAAGAGCAATTTGGGCCTGCCATTATAATTTGTTGTTTAATCATGCTATTTTAAAACATGCACACATCTAATACCGAATAGGTTTTTTTCCACGGCTCCTCTACATGCACCCCTGTTCTAGTAGAGGGCGGTCATGCCTCCAAGGTCACAAAACCTTAAAACTAGGGTACTTGTTCTTGAGTCAAGTCGAGTTTTGGTGTAAAGTGGAGCTTTATGAACTGAACCGAGCTTTCTTGTTAAACAAAATATGTGTTCGATCTCGTACTCGTTAAGTAATGATCTGAACACGATTTTATTGAATAAAAAATAAGTGAAGTCAAACACGAGCAGAATACTAATAACTCATTAAAAATAATTTTTTTTACAGAAGTAGACCCAATTTCTTCGGGTCCAACTAAATAAAACCTTGTTTATCCAATCCAAACTTAGCACGCGTAGATTAGATATATTATAATGAATCATAGATTTACTCTTAAAATACTAAAAATTAGAGTAATTACTTGAAAATATTCAAGTTATATTTTATTTTATCTGAGTTTTAACGAGCGGATCTCGAGCTAAACAATTCGAGCCAAGCTGCACAAGCTAAAGTTTTGTTCAAACTCCTTTTCTTAATAAACAGTTTTTGCGTTCGAGTTCGAACTCGATTTTTAAATGACCTGAGTGCTTAACCAGCCGAGCTCGAAATTCTTTTGCTAACAACTCCGATTTGTGAACAACCCTAACAACATTCAACAATTCGAAGAAAATTGAGTGCTACGTATACATGTATAAAGTATACAACATATACGTTGTTAAAATCTTGTAAACTGATTTTGATTAAGTTTCTTAAGAATTGATTGACCCAAGTATATGTATTAAATTGCTGTACATATGGTATCAAAAAAAAAAGTTCAGACAAATAATTTCATCCAATGGAATGGATTCGCTTTTGTTTTTCATGCAATCAAAGTTCAAAGAGTAGTTTATTTCCTGGAATGGTGCCACTGAAGTGGGGAAAAGTGAAATTGGGCTCCATGCATCTCACTACAGAGGTACTTAATTATTAATTAATTAAGATTAGACTAGTCGAGAACTTGAAAAATCAAACTCTGGTTGAAGTGAATATATTCGCGTCGATTATACATTACTGTATCTTGTTGTGTTCTTCTCTTGTTGACAACAGCGTTACACACACTGTGCATTGTGTGTGTGTGTTTCTGTTCAAGGTGTCATTAATTAGCAGTGTGCAGGACTAATTATGCATCAGAAAATACACAAGAATATAAGATATGGGGAACTAGAAATTGAAAAGACATATATATTGCAGAGATTAGGGTGGGAAGATGGGAAAGTGCCATGATCATGATCCGACGGTTAGGGCTTTCGAACATCTTCTTGAATTGCAATATTTTAATATATATCCTTCTTGTTCTAGAAAAAGGGAGAAATAGATGCGGGGATATAAAGTAGTAGAACCCATTTTACGTACCCCATCCACTTTGTTGTTTTATGTTTTATGCGGACGTGTCTAACAAGTTGTGATAAATCTTCCGAATTCTGAGGATGTCCATCATATTAAATCTTTAAAAAAAATAGTATCATCTTACATTACATGCAAACACAAAGTATTTTATCAGACATACGTTGATGTAAATGTTTTTTTCCTCCCTATATTAAAAATCTAATGTCGTTCATTCTTCCTTGTTAACCTCATATATACTGTATCTAACAACTTTTACATGCACTATTGCAATTTGCAACTTTCCATTTCAGTTTCTCATTCCTCATTGGAACTCCAAATCCTAGGGAAGGGCTACTAGTGTAACTTAGGTGCAGAGATAAGTGGTTGGAAGCTGGTAGTGGATGAGCAGCATGCATCACTAAAATTGATTGACTTCTCATCGTATTTAGAATTACAAGAAGCATCGATAAGTACAATGTAATTAAAAATAGCTGGGTTATTTTAACAGAATAAATTATGGGAAAGGTTACTTCCCCGCATTTTTTTTTATTTGTGGAGAAAAAAGTGTGAATATATCAAATTATTCTTACAAAAAAGTGTTAAAAGAATCTGCAATAGACTCTTTATATACTGTATTAATTTCAAAAATAAAGAATCTTGCATAAATTCGAGAAACAATATTCACTTTTTAAAAATTAAGAATTTATTCTTTCTACTCAAACTTAAGAACCACTAGTATATATTTATTAATAAAAAATTCATTCTTTCACTCTCTTATTTCACTTTTATCTCTCTTTAATTTATATTTAAATATGAATAAAAAATAAATAGAGAATAAATATAATGAGTATGGTTGAAGTTAACCCTCTTAAAAATGAGCTGACTTAGGGTATAACCCAATTCTTTAAATTATATTTAAGAGTTTTTAAATTAAATAGACATGTAATTTGCGACAATTTTTTTTAAAGAGACATGTATTGTAAAAACTTTGCTAATAGTTTAGAGAATTGTCAAATATAATTGTTTTGATTATGAATAACACGTCATTTTAGTTTATCCCACAAAATTATTTGGACATTGTTCAATTTTACTCATGTAATGTAATAAAAATGTAGCCTTCTCTATTTAGCCGGAGAAACAGTTGTACATATTCGCTTATTAGCTTAATGGCGTTCGGTGACATGCAATAAAAACTGAAATCCCATGTATAATTGTGGTAGACTCAATTTATTGCATGAGGATTGACCAAATTAATTAGTTATGATAAAGGAAAAAGTTGAGCAGAGGCGCAGAGCCCATACATATTCATTTATTCCATTCCATCTCTCCAATACGTACGCAAGCCTCTATTTTCGTCCCTATATAAAGCACAGCATCCATAGCATTTCTTCTCACAACAATCATAACTAAAGACAGATATAGCTATGTA
>PHNY01019271.1:10760-23257 GCA_003724115.2 Anethum foeniculum
TATCGTTTCTATTCTGATTACTCTCAAGTCTTAACAACTAATCACTTAATAAGTGTTGCATTGTTGACAAGTCTTTCTGCCACGTTATCTTGTCCGGTTCATTGGTTAGCTTGTAAATGGAGCTAGTCATGAATTTAAAATTTGAAAATTAGGTAAAAGAAGAAAGTTGATGCCACAGTTCTCACTTTGAAACCAGTATAAATTTCATCAACTAATCTATGTAAACTTATACGAAGTCTTGTTATTGGTGTTATAACTCTAAGAACAACTATATAGTTACTCTTTCTTGGCTGCTTGACACACAAATTATTCAACTTGCAGGATTCATATGTCATATGCAAATTCTTCCAAAAAAGTGGTCTGGGTCCCAAAAATGGTGCACAATATGGAGCACCATTTAGTGAGGAAGAATGGAATGAGGTTGAGAGCGCTGAAGAGGAGGGTCCTTTCCTAACTGAGCATTTACAGGCAAGCAATCATAAGACTGCAGTGAGTTTGGCTGGAACTACAACTTCATGTAGCATGACCACGTCAAAAGTGGTTCAGTGCCCAACTCAAGCCTTGGTTATCAATCAGCCTTGTTCTGCAGCTGATCCATCTGACGGTGTTGTTTCGTGGTTGCCCATCTGCACAGATGTGGCTATGCATTCTATTGAAAACTATACTACTGAGGTATGTGACTTGAACTGCTTCTTTTGTTTAAGTAGAATGCTCTAAATGTGTTTTTTGGAGATGATAGAGCTATGCTAGTAGTAATTGCACTTGATAGACTAATGTATAAGTTGGTGATCTCCTTAGCATGACCTGTTTCAATATGCAGAATACACATTTATTCAAATCTCCCGAGGGAGCTCAAGGTCCAATAACTAGAGCGGCATTCAGTGAAGAAGTAAGCAATGCCCGAGAAATCTGTGCTATACCTTCACCAGTCAGTGGGCAGGTCTTATCTGTGCATTCGCCATATGGGGACCTGGATAATTTGAGTGCATTGAACTCGAATGTTCCGGGAACTACATCTGGATGGCCTGTGTCTGAACTGGGCCTGCAAGGACCGTCTACACCAAGTATTCTGGTTACTAATATGCCTTATGATCTGCCTGAGGATGATATTACTGAACTGTTGTCCATGTTAAGCGAAGATAGCAGCATGATTCCCATTGAAAACAACGAGGTTTGTGTGCTTCTCTTTAACCTTTAGTGTTTTGTGTAGTTTTCTGCTATATGGTGCTTTTTTTTTCTGCTGTATTGCTCTTCCACCTTTTATATCATTCCAAGTAGTATACTATCACTATTCATTATTGAATGCATCTTCAATAATCTTGAGAGGGCTGGAGTATATATATGTGTGTGTAATTCGTTGACTTTGTTAGTAAGCCGTAGTTAAGTACACCAAGTAGGATTGCTTTGTGTAATCTACACAAGCTATACTATACGAAAAACCCCAATGATGCTAAAAAAATAAAATGGTACATAAATGATGCTTTTTTTTTTTTTTTGTCTGTGACGTTAACTGTTTTTTCCAAAGTTGATATTATATAATGAGAATATTGTCAGTAGGCAAGCTATAATATTGAGAACTTTAATCTCTACAGGTACAGGGTTATCATACGTTTTATTGTGTGCATTGTTAATAGTATGACTATCATGCTATATTTCGTTATCATTAGTTGTTAATAACCATCTTCTGTGCCATTTATAGTTTTCTGATAGTTGCAGTCCATATAAAGTATAAACTAATGAATACTATCTAACAATTGAATTATTTTTTTTTTGCAGCATTTTAACATGGTTCATACTGACCAGTCTGTCAAAGCCCAGACGTGTGTGGATAAAAATTCTATCTTCTCTGGCCTAGGAGATTTGAATGACTTGGGCGAACTGAGGAAATCTGGATTGGACTTCTTAGACACATGTGTTGCTAATTATACTCCAAACGCAATACTTCTGGACGATGATATGATCTTTTTGGAACTCAAGGATCTTGACTCTCCATTAAAACATCCGGCAGAAGCTAGGGAATCTGTGCGGAGACCGTCTGATAGCCCTTATT
Source organism: Anethum foeniculum (assembly GCA_003724115.2). Classification (NCBI taxonomy): domain Eukaryota; kingdom Viridiplantae; phylum Streptophyta; class Magnoliopsida; order Apiales; family Apiaceae; genus Anethum; species Anethum foeniculum. The sequence goes on from PHNY01019271.1 coordinate 12,811, forward strand.
CACCTAACAACTGCTACCACAACATGGATGGGTCCTTTTGTGTTAGTAATATACCGAATTCTGTACAAAATGTTTCAAGATTGAATTCGACATCCTTCCCTCCAGAAGGCCCTTGTTGGATGCAGGATATAGTTGGGGTTTCAAGGAAGGTGAGTAATTTATCAATATTTTGTGCTAATTAAGTACGTTATCATTTCTGTGCACTTCCTAATTGGTAACTTCCTGGATCTTTGCTTGTTGCCAGTGTAGTATATACAAATACTAGCCTTTTCAATTTCATTAGCCTATTTAATTGCCTTGTGCAGGGACCTGGTATTCAGAACTTAGAAAATTATGGATCTGACACATTTATGGGAAACAATATTCCTTTTCGAATCTCGGGCAGACAATCAGAGGGAAGTAGCATTGCTAGTCAGATACAGAGAAGAGGTAGTGTTCATCATTTTCAGTGACTAATTGATTTGTTTGAACCATCGGATTTCTTTTTATTATTCAACTGCATCGGTTTTAGTATATAACAGAACCAGAGAAACTTGGAGTTTGAGTGGATCAAGCCTGTGATGTTCTTGGTTTGAGTCACCAGGGTCCAGTTCTTCGGTCAATTATGCTGGCAATGGTGACTGGTGTACTCTTATATATGTATTATGTCTCTTTTAACATTCCTTTCAAGTACACTATTGGATGCCTTGTGTATGTGACAAGCCTGCATTACACCCTAATATATAGTCATTGGGGGTTGCAGGTTCCTTCTGCAGGTTTTCTTATTTACTAGCGTGTAATGTCTTTAAAATGTTCCCTCATTTCTTAATTTTATATTTGATCCAGGAACTCTACACAGAAAATTTATACTCCAATTCTCGTTGGAGTCTGTTTATCCTCTGTTGTCAGTTGCAGAGCTATATGCTCATATAATTGCAGCTGAGAAGTTGAATGACAGTCGGTCTTGTGGCGGCTCCACCATTAATTTCAAAGCTGAGGTGGCACTGAAGGTTGGCGAGTGCACTGAAGATGCTTTGTCACATGATATGGGGGAGTCTAATTGTATGTATTGTTGTTGGGGCAATCTGCCCAAGAAAAAATTAGAGAAGAATAATCGTGGCCTTGTATTTGAAATCATCAGTTATCAGTGGATAGTTATATCTTTACTTGGAAAAATATTTGTCAGAAGCACATATTTGATTAATATGATAATTAATTGGTTAATTCTTCATCCCGTTTCCTGCTGTTGTGTTGTTTTGTTAACCCATGTGTATTTAGAACTCGACAAAACCAGGAAGTTAAGACTAAACAATAGGTCGGATTTCTGAATTTTAACTTTCTCTTTAACCAAGGTAAGTTGTACAGGTATGAGCGTCGTATATGATAAAAGGAAGTAAAAACTAAGATCTCGTATGTGATAAAAACAAGTTAAAACATTATCTCGTATGATCATCTCTGGTCCAACTTCAGTGAAGAGAGGCCTGAGGGGGTGGGCACGGATCTAGCTAAAATTGTTACCAAATCCTGAATTTCTGTTTGGTTTTTATCTTATAACCATAACTAAAATCATTAGATTTTTACATAATAAAAAATATTATAAAAGTTCTATTATAATAATTTTGAAATAAATTTTAATTTACAATGACAAAGTTTCTGTAATCATAAAATTGCAAAAACGGTAAAGCCACTCAACTGAACCATGAAGTGATTCTGTGAAGATGTACTGTAATAGGAAAGTTTATACAGGTCATTAACTTGATAATCCAGAAGTTAAAACACTCAAATAATGAATGACACGGAGAAATCCTGATGAATAAGCAACTTGTAAGGTTTAAACTGCTCTGTTAGGCTCAGAAATATTTTTTTTTTATATAATTTATTATTTATAATTATATATATATATATATATATATATATATATATATATAATATTATGGGCTTGTTTTGGGAGAACATTAATAAGTTACTTATAACTTATAAATCCGTCCCAACTTATAGACGAGTATTTGCCGACCCAACTTATAAGTTGAATTTATAACTTATAAGCTGATAAGTTGGAAGTTAGTACTGACGTTTTTTTTCCAACTTATTTTATTTTTTTTTCATTTTTTTTAAATTTTGATTTCAAAATATAAGTTTTAAATATTTTTCTAATTTGAAATTCATAAATTAAGATAATTGTATTTAATAATTATTTGTTATAATTCATTTAAAATAAAAACAATTCCGACTTATAAGTAAATTTATCCAAACACTTATATAACTTATAAGTACTAGCTTATTGCCCGTGCAATGCACGGCTGTACGGTTTTTTTTATTCGTGTATTTTTTTGATAATTATAATAATATATTTAAAAATTCAGAAAATTGTAATATTTTTTATATAAAGTCGTAAGAACACGAACTATATAAAAGAATCATGTGATGTTTAACTTATTTTGACTCTATCTTTGAGTTCTATAAATCAGATTTTGACGATTTTACAACTCACACGAAACTCACGAAATATTCTTTAATTCAGTGATGATTTAAAAAGTATTATTTACGTAAAATTTTCTAGAAACTGAAGAGAAAAAACAGTTACGAATTTTGTATTAAGTAGTCTATTCANNNNATAATCTATTCAATGTAGAAGACCTACTTAGTTTTGGTTTAGATTATGAAGATAGAATATTCCCTTATTTTAGATCCAACGGCTATTATCTATTTAATTCAAGATCTGACGGTCCTTTGACCAAATATTTGGATAAGATCTCTCTTATATATATTATATTAATTTATCAACTTATCACTTATTTAGCACTTATTTTTTTTAAGTAATAAGTTACTTATTTTAATTTAAGTAATAAGTTACTTATTTTAAAATTTCCCAAACGGACACTTATATACATAAGTACCATGTACATTATTATGGAAGTTTTTCCCGTATGTAATTATTAAATTACTTTTTAACAAGAATAGTATTTTTCCTAACCAGAAACTAAGTCTTAAATTAAAAAATTATAGTATTAACTTTTTAAGTAATTATCCACTTTCAAACGAAAATTCCCAAATAATTTTTTCTTTTTTTACTAATATGGCTTATAGCCTTACAAGTTACAATCACAAATTACGATCACCACGAAAACAAAAAGATAATTTCAAGTGAACAAATTGAACAAATTACGATCATACTGTATGCCAAGTACAAGACAACACCAATAATTTTGGTCTTTCTTTTAATGTCCAAGCCAAATAAGATCTTGCAACAAATTGGAGATGATTGGTCTTAAACGATTACTCCCCAGGTATTCTCCCTTGAAAGAGTTGTGCAGAACTTTATGGAACATAGTATGACTGCATAGGGCCTTTTGAATGGTATCATGTTGGATCTTTCTGATCTCACTACCCACTCGTCACGGAAAAAACATCATCAACATTGATACAATAAACGGACACCTAATCTGCATGTGACTTCGTCTCTATGCTCGACTTGCTGAGTAGTAATACACCAACAACAATGAGAACAGCACCTGTGAACCACTGTAAAAGTAACCTTGAGTTCATATACTATAATTCGACGAAATGAACAGTTTGTAAAAGATCTTTTTCAAGTTAAGAGATATTGTATCATCCGTTAGTAAGAGACAATTGCTAGTCTAAACTTTACTGGATGAAAACTTATACGTGTCTTACTTGTTCCAAGGCTTGTGATAAGTATGGAATGGAATCACATGTACTTACTAAGATACCCAGTTAGCTGTCAACTTTAATATGTTTGCAAGGTCTTCTACATTCTTTTGTATGAATTACCTACTGTTGTTCATGGTCATGACAGAAACAACTTTCTATCTTATAGATATTATCATGTAAACCGCATAAAAGATCAAAAGACATATGTGAATTTCTTTAAATGGAATGTACAGCTGCTAAATTAGGAATCACTTCAGAAAATACTTTAAAGCCCTACAGAACAATACAAGTTCAAGATGCCCATAACACACTGCTCAGTGCTCAAAAACATTTTTACATTTAGCATGATTCTGTAACCAACTCTGTTGCATAGATGATCATAAGTGGTCATAATTCGCAAAAAGAATCAGTTTCACAGTTTTCTGTTGCAAACATAATTGGTCTCCGGTAATATAGATCGCAGATAAGATTAACGACATAAGCCAGCAGGATATATATTCAAGGATCAAAAGATGAATATTATTTGAGTAAGCAAGTGATGATATTTATGAGAGAACACAAACTACTACTAGTGCCAAGAGGTTCTCTACCTGCAAAAAAATACAAAGATCATAGAATTAAGGTCCTCCACCGATGCTCATAATTTAATAAAGCAACAGCTAACCCACTAGGTAAGACACAGTAAATTCATTAGACATCCTATCAAAGTAAAGTTGGAAGTGATAGCTAATTCTAGAAATGTACTAACATACTAATATCTCCAACTGATTCATAATCTTGCAACCATTTTGAAGCCAGGGCAACTCGTGTATCATTAAGTGCTCTAACCCTGCCCCGCCCTTACCTGGGATAACTGTTTCCATTTTCATGAAAAAAGTAGAGCTTATTGTTATGGTCGTGGTTGGTTAAGCTGATGAATATTTTAGCTTGGCACATTGGCCCAGATACAATACTTATCCCCTCCATGTTTTCTCCTTTTTACATCTTTTTGGTTTAATATTGTATTCATGGTATTAGCAGAGCAGGGATATAGTGTCATCCTTCTAGAGAAAATGGAGACTGGAAAATGGGACGTAAACAGGTTGGAACCAACTCTGCATAATAAAAACACATATGTGACTATATAAAACTAATCCTTGACGTCATATACTTTTAATGGCAGATCTGTTCTATCTCCAATGAAGCTTGTGAGTAAATTTCCTTATCGTCCTAAAATCGGGTACCTTGCATGATAATTTTACGTGAACACCCCTCAGTTTGCAGGAATGAATACACTTTAGTTACTCTTTTACTTCACTTTTGTGTTAACTTCTATGTTACTTTGGGGTTTGAGCTAAATGGGTTTTGGCATTTGCATGTTTTTACTTTTCAGTTTTGGCGTATAGTAGAATTTTTCAGGGATAATAAATATCTGGGTGCACTAGTTCGGGTTGATAGAACAGTTAGGAATAATTTGGTTAAAATTATGCCGAAGTCTTTGTCGTAAAAGCTTCTTTATATTCAATTATTCATCTAGGAACCATGTACATCTTTTCAGAGGTACAAGTGGATGACCTATGGAGAAATAGCTCCGGCCAGGTCAGCTGTTGGGCTAGGTTAGTGTCTCTTGGGATAGAAAAGGTAAATTACCTTATTTCCTAGGAAAACATCTATCTGAACGGGAGAGTAGTGTAGCGCCAGTCCTTTTCTCTTCTCTTACATGATGTCTGTAATGTTCTATAGATGTCCTGTCACTTGTGGCATGCGGTGTATCAAACACCTTAGTGCAGCGAGTTGAATGACCAAGATCATTGGCATAATTTTTTATATGCTTGTTCTTATAGTTGTACTGTGGTATCTTAGCTAGTGTGTCTTGTGATTTACATGTATGCATGACTTTAAAGTGTTTCAAATCTTAATGTAAACGTTAGTATTTTTGCTTTGTTGACTTAATTAAATTCAGTTGAGTGTATATTCAGGTCTGAGACAAGGTGGAAGTGAATTCAAAGGTTCAGATAGACCATATAAAAACGGAACTTGAAAAAGAATCCGCCTCAAATGTTAAGAGGGATCCTCAGCAAGTATTTGGACAAGACCAAACACGCATGCATGATAGGATACTTTGAAAGGGAGAGTTAAAGCAAATTACCCGTAAACAAAGTTTCAAGGTGGCAGAGAAAGAGGATTTTTGGGTAGTAGAAATGTTGGCAGGCTGCAATGCCATCTTGGTTGCTTCAGCGTCAGCTAATTAGAGATTTTGTTACCAAGCAAATAATTCTAAATTACTTCAAATATTGATTCAGATGTGCTTAAAGATAACCTACTGGATTGACTGTTAGGAGGAAATACCAAAATCTCTCACCCGTCTTCTTGAAGCCAATGTGACATAGCAGAAACTATGTTCTCATCACTAGTATTTGAAAGTTATTACTTATTAGCAATTTAGAAAAATGCTATTACAATAAGCACCATTATCTGTTTCTGCTACTAGGTTCATTTCTAGGGATGTCAAATCCCAGAGAATCTATCATTAATTGTTAAAAAGAATAAAAGAGGGAATGCTTGGGTTTGTCAAAGTCCGATTGACCTTGGCATTTTCTCCATTTATCTATGTAGCATCCTCAAGCAAACCATTTGATAGTTATGACAAGTGGCTAGCGAAGACTGCCAGATGTTTAGAAATGTTTTTTTTGCTAAACTTTTAGAAATGTTTTCTTTTGTTGGCTCCTAAAGCAATTAGCTGATGAATAACTATCTATTGATCTCTATATCCAGAAACTACCTGTGCTCGCCTTTCGACTCTTATTTGATGATCTATCATGTAGACTGGCAGATGCTTTTTCTCTTTTCATATTCCATCTCAAGTACCATGCTTCTAATTGCATAACTTAGTTTAACCTCACTCAAGAAGTCTCGAGTAGGAATTCATTTTAGCAACATATCTGAATGGATAATAGTCGATCATGCCTGTTTAGCCTATTCAAACATTTCTGTTCCTTTATATGACACCCAGGGTTCGTCAATAACAACTGACTTGTATATTTGACTGCACTGGAGTAGGGCTTATATACTAGTAATTGTTTCTCGTACTGGAGGTGCAGAAGCTGTTAAATTTATTGTCAGCCATGCAGCTGTGCAAGCTATATTTTGTGTCCCACGGACATTAATATTGTGAGTTTGCTATCGTTTCTCAAGTTGTCTTGGACATTAATCATCACCAGAGTCTCTGGCAGAGTATTGTTCAACATAGTTAAAATATTTGTCACCATGAATATGTGATTAGTAAAATAGAGCAAGATCAAAGTGAATTAGGAATTTTTTTGAATTTTAGGATGTCCATACATACGAGAAATACTATATGGATATTTTTAAGAACGACAGGTTGACTCATGCTCACACAAGGATATATTTTATACCTTAAGTAAAGAACAAAACTACTTCTGGACAATTATAAAACACATTGTTCTTCAAATGAATTGAAATCAACATAACATGTATGGCTGTTGAAGCAAAATAATTATTTAAATGAATAATTATCAACGACGTAAGACCTAAAGATATATATTTAAGGATCACATATGAATATTATTTGAGTAAGCAAGTGATGGTATTTACGACAGAACACAGAATACTAGTGGCAGCGATAGTTAAAATGGTAATAACATAATTACATATACCATTCTGGCAGCAACTTTTAAAATTACCTTATAGGAAAGAGCCTCTTCAAAAAGGAAAAATCCGGCTAAACCCGAGGTTAAGAAGTTGGTAGCGAAGTTTGTGACAGTAGATTGTAGAGATGACAGAGCTTTCAGACTATTCACATAGCATCCCCACATTAACACATTGAAAAATATGACTAAGCCATATTTAACAAGCTGTTGAAGGAAATCCTTTCTTGATTAGCATATAACATAATAGGAGTAGATACATTTTTCATAATTGTTGAATTACTACCATCTCTCGTAAAATCTCAATTCTTAGGAGAAGTTGTTAAAGTGGTTTAAATTAAACCACGTGTTAGCTTAATTAAACTCGTGTTTTGTTTGTTGTCCACTAGTACGAGGGAGGGAAAGTGTTGAATGTTATATAATCCAATTACAGCCTCCACCTTGAGATAGTAATTTATTGGTTAATTAACAATAAGAAATTACTACATCACTAAGAGCTGCAGTTTACTGCTAAAACACACACGAGGATCCGAGTGTCAAACGAGAAGTTATATTGGATAATATAAGAGGGAGCTAGGTATACATGATCGGATAATAAAGGGGGGATGGTAGTACCTGAAGCTCAAAGAGCTTGGCGGAAATGGCAGCTAAAGCGGCGGTGAATCCTGCTACAATCGCCCATGCGTACCCCTTTGTCTTCTTATTCCTACCTTCTTCCATTAACGCATCTATGTCTCGCCTCAATTGAGTTGCCTTTCTTTCTTCATCCAATTCTTTTACTACTATTCGCCCCTTTGGATGCAAGAATTTTAGTTGAAATCCTGGATTTTATATATTAGAATTTGGAATACCAATTTATAATATGTTAGTTTAAGCTGTGGTTAAATTTAAAAAAAGTATATATATATATATATATATATATATATATATATATATTTATAAATTTTTGAATAGGAAAATTTTATTTAATATTTTTATGTTCCCAAACGGAAGATTTGGAATACAAATTCTGAACTTCAAATTTTAGATTTGAAATGAAACTAATATTTCCAAATACCCCTGATTTTCATAGTTAATTATCAAAGACATGACTCATCGAGTCCAAATATATCGGTTTAGTTACTCATTTGACTCAGTCTAGTTACTAATTTAAAATTTTCTATCAACTTAGGCACTGAAGTAGTAAAATTTTGTATCAAATTGGTCATTGAAAAATGATCTCATTGATACGATTTTTCAAATTAGTGATCAAATTGAGTCAAATTTGTAATGAGTGACTCAATTGATACATATGAACCAAATGAGTCATGTGTTTGATGATTAACCCGTTTTATTCTAGAGTAATTTTCACTTTACATCCCCTTGGTTTTGACTTATTGGACTTCACACTCCATATTATAGTTACATACATTTTGTATACCTTGATTATGAATCATGTCACAATTAACAATCCCTGACCCCTTTTCCGTCAAGTTTGACGGTCAACTAACGGTTTATCGGGTTAAATTAGTAATTTTAATATCAAAAAATATGACATCCATTATATTAAATAATTGTAATATAATTTAAATATTATAATAAATAATGAGTACACATTAAACTGTAAAAGTAAGAAATGAGCATTATTTAAAATTTTAGCACAATTTTTTAGTTTCATATCTTACTTTAAAAATTAAATAACAATATATATATAAATTTTAAAATTTTAAAAAGGATATGTGTTTATATTAAATATACATAATATAAAAAGGATATAAATTGTCAAGGCATCGTCCACTTACAACGCAATTCTCGGAAGGACAGGACTACATGCGTTCAAGGCTATGCCTACAACATATCACATGAATCTCAAGTTCCCAACCAGAAACGATGTGGGTGAAATAAGGGGCGATCAGAAGATAGCCCGAAGTTGTTACATGGCCGCACTAAGGCCTGATGGAACCAGGGGCAGGTCCTCTCAATAGAAGACATGGATGTCCGAGAGAACGAGGAGCGTAAATGGAAACCAGCTGAAGACTTGGTCCCGATCTCCCTAGACCTCCTAGACCTGGACAAGGTCACCTACATTTGAGCGTCTTTGAAAGAATCCCTGAAGGGCCATTTGATTGGATTCTTATAAGAAAACAGCGATTTATTTGCTTGGACGACAGCTGATATGCTCGGGATTGATCCCGAACTCATAACTCACAAGTTGAACGTCAATCCAACACGGAAGGCGGTCAACAAAAAGAATATGACTTATGCTCCGGATAGGCTGGAAGCCATTAAGCAAGAAGTCGAGAAGCTCTTGGAAGCTGGATTCATTGAAGAAGTCCAGTTCCCTGAATGATTGGCAAACCCTGTCATGGTCAAGAAAGCCAACGGAAAATGGAGGATGTGCATTGACTTCACTGACTTGAACGATGCATGTCCTAAAGACGGTTGTCCCTTACCAAGGATCGACATCCTAATTCATACCACTGCTGGGCACGAGATGCTGAGCTTCATAGACGGCTTCAGCGGCTACAATCAAATCAAGATGCACAAGGACGACACCCGAGAGGTATCCTTCATGACTGACTTTGGTGTCTTTTGCTATCTTGTTATGGCCTTTGGGTTAAAGAATGCAGGAGCCACATACCAGAGATTGGTGAATAAGATATTCGCTCATCTAATCGGGAAAACCATGGAGGTCTACGTTGATGACATGCTCGTCAAAAGCCTAGTTAAGGCCGACCACATTGATCAACTCAGAGAGGCATTCGAGGTGTTAAGACACCACAAGATGATGTTGAATCCTGCCAAGTGATGCTTTTGGCGTAGGATCTGAAAATTCTTGGGTCACATGGTCTCGAAACGAGGAATCGAGGCAAATCCCGACAAGATCAAAGCAATCCTCGACATGGAGCTGTTAACTATGAGTAACACGAAAAACTAGACAGAGGGGGGGGGGTTGAATGGATAGTTTTAAAAAAAAAAACTTGATATGAGTTTTTTTGAAATTTGTTTGCTGTTTTGTGTGTGCAGTGTATGTATGCAGAAATATAAAGGTAAGAACACACAAAGATACTTCAATTCACTTTATACAAGTAAATCGAATACTACAGCTACCAGAATGATGGTTCTGGCTTCGAAAACAAAGAAGCTGATTGTTCTTTGTTTTTCTTACA
>PHNY01019279.1:1109-19614 GCA_003724115.2 Anethum foeniculum
AGAACATTCTGCTGAGCTGTAACATTCTGCTGAGCTGGCAGCTTAAGTGTCAAACTGGAGTAGTATCACTAACATTTATGAACAAAATTTGAAATTTTAATTGTAGATTCTAGTTAGTAAATCATTTGTAAACATATTAGTAAGCTTTCTTAGTTATAAACTCGAGAAGAGTAAAACCAAGAAACCAGAATACTCTAACAAAGGGAATTTACATTCTTATACACTCTTAAAGGACCATGATTTTACATAAACCTATATTCACATTACTATGTCATTCAATTTATGGTATTACTAACTAGAAAATTTTCTTTTTATTCTTCGAGTGCATTAGTTCTGTATAACAATCAGAAGACAATAAAAATTAGCAGCTTGTACTTTGACTTCACAATGTATGGCCCCTTTCCGAAAAAACTCAACAACGAAGCAAAAGGTAAGTTTAATCTAAGCAGTCATCAATCTAAATTTAAATTATATGCAAAATAATAGTGATCCCTCAGCCAGTCGCATACAAAGCAGTTACATTTGGTCTCGAAGAAAAAAAAGTTGTTAAGTTACATGTTATGATATGATAAATTAATTAAGTTTGGTTTTTCTTAGATGTTGCAGTTTTGAACCTCTGAGAGCTCCCCAAAAAGTTCCCAGATGATTGATATGTGGATGGAAAATGCACTTCTAGAATTTAGCAAGTATCGAGAAACTGCAGCTGAACCTCGTGGACCAAAAGAACCAAGATATGTTAGTTTGCGAGATCTTATTAAGGGGAAAAAGAAAATTTGGGAAGAACCAAATTACATATATGGAGCTTTTAAATTGTAAGGGTTTAGATTATGACTCTGTCAGGAGTAGTAGTGATATTGTTTGACTTTAAAATTGTATTTTCCATTGCGACTTCCGTATTAGTTCTCAGTTATTATAGGTATATTACCTATGAATATAAAAGACCAGCTTCCATAATATTTTGGCGCATGTGAGTGTTAGAGTATATTTGTTTGATTCAGTTTGCAGCACTGTTAGCTAGAGTCGAAAAATCTGACCAATTATTGGGTCAAACTACCTGATTTGAACTGAATGGATGTATAGTACTCACAAATAAATCAGCTAGAAGAAGTATATGAACAGTATGTTGTGTTTGATTACAACTTTAATTTTTTTTATACGTTTCAACTGATAGATGTTTAATTTAAGCTAGAATCCAACATCAGAATACATATACAACAATCGGTTATAAGCTAAAAAGATTATTAAAAATTGAGGTTTTGTTTAAACGATACACCACAGGCGATCTGGAACTAACACCCACTTTGCTTGATATGGGTAGTTACTGTATCAGAAACACACTAGAGAATTTGGATGTGCATGTATATGAATTCTTTTTTTTTTCCAAAAGGCTAAGATGAAGCAAAGCAAACTGTAGTTCATAGGCAAGTGGTGTAGGGGAAATTAAAACCTACCAATATTGGTAGGCTTTGACAAAAATTTGTTACAAAAATGACGCCACCATCCACATCATAGCCCTCACATTTTTAAATTAATAAACTTTTTTTCAAAAAAAGAAATAATATCATTATTGTAGGAACATTTCCTACCAGATTCGGTAGGAAATTAAAACCTACCAATATTGGTAGGTTCTCACAGAATTTTGATACTAATACGACCCCCACATTCCACATCATCATCCCACATATTATTCAACATAATTAAAAATTTATTAAAGTAGAAAAAAAGATTGATATTTTAGGATCTTTTCTTAGTAGGAAAAGACAATAAACAAAGAAAAATATGAGTTTTCATATTTTTTGTTGATTGCTTTTCACATTTTTGTTCATCAAACTCTATAAACGATAAAGATCTAATCATTTAAGTAATGTAGGATAAAAATTAGTTGATTAATACTTACATTCTCGTATTTTTATTTTATTTAAATAAATTATAATTATTACGAAAAAATAATAAATATAAGAACTTTTGAATAAATTATTACTTTAAAAGTGAAATGTCATTTTGTAGTGAAACGAAACTAAGAAAAAAATTGGACATTAGTTATAAATAAGTAAAATCGTTTAGAAAACGAATGAACGATAAGTTTTATACTCATCGTTTAGGGGTTATTTAGGTTAGGGATTTCAAATTTTTTAATTTTTTTTTTACAATAATCCATGTACGGGTGATTAAATATATTGAATTGGTATATGTAAGTGAAATATTGGAATTTTTGAAATTAAGCTCTTATGTTTTTATAATAAATCAATAAAGAAAATTTTCTACTCGTACTCGTATTGGTATGAAATATCCAAAAAAGTTGTTTGTCCTTTTCCTAATGGGGTATATCCTAGATCCGGTAGTAAATAGGCCCAAAGTTGGTAGGAAAAGGCTCAACACCGAAAATAGTAATTAATTTAATTTTTTTATCAAATTCGTTTATTACGTTATCAAACTCTATAAATGATAAAGATCTACTCATTTAAGTAGTGTAAGATGAAAATTAGTTGATTAGTACTTACATTCTCGTATTCTTATTTTATTTAAAAAACTTATAATTATTACGAAAAAAAATAATAAATATAAGTACTTTTCTATAAATTATAAGTTTAAAAGTGAAATGACATTTTGTCGTGAAAGGAAACTAAGAAAAAAATTGGACACTAAAATAGTTATAAATAAGTTAATTCGTTTAGAAAACGAAAGAACGACAATGTTCGAAGTTTGAGTTAGGCTTTATACTCATAGTTTAAGGATTGTTTGGGTTAGAAATTTCAAATTTGTTGCCCATACAACTGTTTAACGGGGGTTGGATACAATTGTATAAATGAATCGAATTAGTATGCAAAATATAACAGTTCTTGTATTCCTGATAAAAATTGTTACAAAACTCTCTCAAAATACTAATGTTCTTGAAAGCTGCTAGGTCTTACAATACTCGAGTTAATCACTTGAATGTGAAGACCTATACTGTGTATATATAATACATAACTATAATATCAATTTAAGATATATCCTATCAATTTCTAATTGAAAATAATACATATCTCGAACTGATTAAACAAAGTCCTATAAATCAGGAACTGATAGACATCTATTCCTCAAATCAAGGAATAGAACTAATCTTCAAATACTGACGGCCTCCAAATACTGATGATCTTTAGATACTGATGATAGGCCAAATACTGATGACCCACCAAATCCTGATAACACCAATCCACAATCAAATCCAAAGCATCTCCTGATCATTGAGAATCAGCATCTAACAATCTCCCCTAATTTATGCTTTGTGAAATAAAGCAAAAATTCCATTTTCAATGATGCCAAAACAATGTACAAAATGTACAAGGAATATAATAGACTTTAAAGTTTAATCCCGAATCCTAAGATAAAAGATATTTGCATCAAAAACTTTTTCAGTCTTTCTTCCTCATTGTCTTGTAGGACTTTGATAAGCTTTTTCTTTAACTCCCTCTTTTCTTGAGTATCATCTCCCAGCTCATATATGGCTGATCTCAATTTAGAAATATCATTAATACTCATTTCAAGATCACCAATCAACATGAAGCTGTATCTTACGTCTTCATGATCAGGACTGAAAGACAATTCAGGACTGTTAAGAAATGTCTTTAAGATAGCAACTCCCTTTTCCATTTTCACATCCTGACCCGGATAATTTTTATACGCAGGAGTGTAATCACCATTGTATTTAGAATCTCTATTTAAAGTTCTTCTCCTGATAGTGTCAAGTATCATAAAAGACCAATTCTTAGTGATTTCATTTTCAACTCTGAGAATATAATGAACATATTTCAGCTATCTACTGACTTCATCAACACTTGCTGTAATGTTAGCATCTTCACTTCATCATCCTTCATAAAATACAAAATTTTCTCCTTGGCATTAGTACCATCAAAATTGTCAAGAACAATCTTCACAGTTTCAAGCTTTTCAAGATGTGAAGGAGAAACTTTTTCACCAACATTATTTGTTAGAGAATTTTTTTTCTAGAAGCTCAGTTTCCAGTACTTCCATCTCAGAGTGACCAACACCTCCCCTGGTATTTTATTTAACTAGCTTCATCTTCTCATACCACTCTACCCATGTAGGTACTTTTTCAGATTCTTCAACTTCTTCCTCTTTACCTTCTACATTCTCAGAAATAGAACCCCTTATGCCTCCAGAAACAAAGTTGATATGTTTGAAACCCTTAGGATATTTAAAAGTGTTGACATGCTTCCATTTCTTGTCCTTTTCTCTGATGGGAGCATAGCTTGAAGGTAGAACATAAACTTGTCTCCAGACATCATACCATAACTGTCTCTCAGATCCTAGAATATTATGCAAATATTCATCACTTTCTGAATCAGCCCTTCTCCTGGCAGCTTCTTCTTCTTCATAGGCTCTTCTATTGATTTCATCAACTTCTGAGTTATGAGAATAAGTTATTCTAGAAAGAATCAAATAATCAATTAATTTAATTACATCTTCATCAGCATCAGAATTTTCCTTTAGACTGTCAGTATCAGGATCAAGATTTTCATTAGTATTTGCTTTATCAACTTGCGTATTGTCACTGGTTAATCTTTTCTTCCTTCTAGCAATCAAAGCTTCATTATCTTGAATATCTTCTGCTTCATCTACCTCCACTATATCAGTTGACTGTATTGGAACATACCCTTCCCTAGATAGAACATTTAGAAATGTAGGATCAATCAAGTCTTTCACTGTCCTTGAGGACTGAGCATCTATCTTGCCAGATGAAGTAGAGGTTGCAGTAGCCTGATTAGCTTTAGGAGTTCTTCCTCTTCTTCCTCTTCCTCTACCACTTGTAGTTCTGGAACTTCTTCTCCCTCTACCTCTAGAAGTTCCCTGTGTCTGAGTAGAAGATCTAGTCTCAGCTTCAATTTGAGCTAGTAACTCCTTCTGCTGCTTAATGGCTTCCTCAGTAGATAACTCAGGAATTGGATGTGTATCACTGTCATCATCAGGATTTCCATCATTAGCTTGTATAGACTCAGGTGTACGTTTTGTATCAGCTATCTTCTCCCCCTTTTTGGCATCAGGATTTGAAAGGAGAGACAGAATAGTATCCAGTTTATCATCTATTGTAGACACCTTGGTTTCCAGAGTAGAAAGCCTAGAGTCCACAATTTCATGCATGTTCTCCACAGCTAAAATGGTATTTCTGATATTCTTCATATCATTGGTTGTAGGTGCATTAACCATGAATTCCCCAATTTTGTCCTTGACAGTCTGATGAGACTGCTGCATTCCAGCAACCTCAGCATGAAGACCCTTAATATAAATAGTAGAAGCCTTGAGATGCTTCTTCAAATCAGGATTGTCAATCTCATCATAGGCTCTATGAACATGCTGAAAGCTGACTGCATGAGAAATAGATGACTTTGCTTGTCTCCATTGAAAGTCCCATTCAAGTTTCCTGTGATAGATGACATCACAGCTTTACCCTTGACAGGATCTTTAGCTTGAGGTTCCTGAACCTAATGTGATCCTGAAACAAAAACAAAGTGAACACCTAAATCTCTTTGTTCTTTTCAAGTGATCTCATCACTTCTCACACATATATTACTATTGAGAGTAATATTCTTCTCACTAAGAAAATTATAAGTAAAGAAAAACTTATAACAGTCTTTTCTCAATACTACCTCTCCTTTAGCCAATATCGGAGATTGCCACTCATAAAATATTTCTTTTATCTAAATGTTTCCACACAGCCTCACACAAAAGCATTGACACACAATACGTAAAGAAATAAGAGATGACAAAGAGGAGTAGCATGCTTGTCATATAAATAAGGGTAACCTCAGAAAAGAGACAATTTACAATCATACAAGCATATACAACTGAGATCAGTAGAGAAATCAGTACCTGAAGTGGATTCCTCAAGTGAAAGAGATGTCATTGGAGTGACAAAGATAGCTCCACGATGTTTAAGTAAACTTACAACCAGTCCAGGATCCCCGGTAGAAGCTAGATGTATATCAGGATTTGAAGTAGCATCAGGATCTGCTGAGACATCAATATGTGAAAAAAGGCATGCATTAGTACTTTGAACTAATGGTTCTTGTGTAGCCTGAGCTATTGAAGCTGCTTCAGCCTTTTTGGGTGAAGGTTCTTGTGTGCTTCCCTCAAAGATGGGATCATTGATAACCTCATTCATCCTTTGTAAGTGCTCTTGATGAGCTTCCTTGTCCTTCAATAGTTGCTCAGTATCAGCTAAACGACCACCTTGAACAATGTCAGGAATAGTCTGATCAGCATGTGTGTCTGCATCTTCCCTTTGAGAAGATGGTTCTTGTGGGATAGAATGTGAAACAACTGCTGAATCCCTTTGAGACTCAGGTTCTTGTGTGCTGACATCCTTTGCAGGTACTTGAAACTTGGTTTTCTTCTTGGTGAAGCTAAGAGCTGAAACACCTTTCCTTTTCAATTTACTAAACCAAACTTGCTCAGCTGCTCTAATAATTTGCTCATTTGAAATAATCACCCTTTTAGTTGGTAAGGGAAAAGCTGCATCATCATCAGTAATACTGATTACTGGAATCTTCTTAGTAGGAGCACTAGCATCAGTAGTTGGCTCCTTAGTAGAAATAGAAGCATATGCACTATCGACTGTGATAGTAAAATCTTCGTAGTCGAGAAACATGTTGTAGAGAAACCTTTCCCAACTAACCATTCTAAGCTCATTTATAAGCTTTGTAAAGGTTGCTTCTGGCAGTGGTTTTGTGAAGATATCAGCTAGCTGCTGATCAGTAGGAATAAAATGAAGCTCAATTGTCCCTTCCATGACATGCTCTCTTATAAAATGTTATATGATACTGATATGCTTAGTAAGAGAATGTTGCACTGGATTTCCTGTCATGGTAATAGCACTTTGATTATCACAATAAATAGGATTTTTTGAATATGATAACCCATAGTTCAAGAGCTGGTTTATCATCCAAAGTAACTGTGCACAGCAACTACCAGCTGCAATATATTCAGCTTCACTAGTTGAAGTAGAAATAGATTTTTGCTTCTTGCTGAACCATGAAACTAGCCTGCCTCCCAAGAACTGACAACTACCAGAGGTGCTCTTCCTGTCTATCTTACATCCTGTAAAATCAGCATCTGAATATCCACACAATCCAAAATCAGCTTCTCTTACATACCATAGACCAAGTGATGCAGTGCCTTTAAGATATCTGAATATATTCTTTACTGCAATAACG
This sequence comes from Anethum foeniculum, assembly GCA_003724115.2. Lineage (NCBI taxonomy): Eukaryota > Viridiplantae > Streptophyta > Magnoliopsida > Apiales > Apiaceae > Anethum > Anethum foeniculum. The sequence continues at coordinate 8,324 of PHNY01019279.1, forward strand.
TGTGGCTCCCTTGGATTTGCCTAAAATCTTGCACACAAACAAGTTGCATACTTTATAGCTGGCCTACTAGCTGTTAGGTATAGAAGGGAACCAGTCATACCTCTGTAATTTGTAATATCAACTGTTATGCCTTGATCAGGATCAAGCTTTGTAGCAGTGATCATGGGTGTGGTTGTTGTTGCACTGTCTTGCATATTAAACCTTTTTTTACAGATTCTTTATATACTTGGACTGATTAATGAAAATTCCATCATCAGTTTGTTTAATTTGCAATCCCAAGAAATAACTCATCTCCCCCATCATACTCATTTGATATCTTGATTGCATCAACTTTGAGAACTTATCACATAATTTTTGATTAGTTGATCCAAATATAATATCATCCACATAAATTTGAACTAATAGCAAGTCTTTACCTTGAATCAAATAAAATAAGTTTTTATCAATTGTACCTCTTTTGAATCCACTTTCAAGTAAAAACTGAGCAAATGTCTCATATCATGCTCTTGGTGCTTGCTTTAGTCCATAGAGTGCTTTGTCTAGCCTGTAGACATGATCAGGATGTTTAGGATCAACAAATCCTGGTGTCTGTTCAACATAGACTTCTTCTTCTAGTTCTCCATTAAGAAATGTACTTTTGACATCCATCTGGAAGACCTTGAATTTCTTATGTGCTGCATAGGCTAAGAAAATCCTGATAGCTTCAAGTCTTGCAACAGGAGCAAATGTTTCATCATAGTCAATGCCCTCTTGTTGAGAATAGCCTTTTTCCACCAGCCTTGCCTTGTTTTTGACAATAGTTCCATCTGAGTCTGTCTTGTTCCTGAAAACCCATTTTGTATCTACAATTGACCTGTTCTTTGGTCTAGATACTAGTTTCCAAACTTCAATTCTTTCAAACTCATTGAGTTCCTCCTGCATAGCTAGAACCCAATCTGCATCCTTAAGAGCATCTTCAACCTTCTTTGGTTCCTCCTTTGAAAGTAATTAGTTATGAAACAAACATTCATTTTGGGTTGCATTCCTTGTTTTTATTCCTTCATCAAGATTACCAATGATCAAGTCAGGAGTATGATCTTTGGTCCATTTCCTGACATATGGAAGAGTTCTTCTTGAGCTTGATGCTCCCCCTGGGTTGTATGCCTCTTCAAATTCATTTGAGGCTCCCCCTAAATCAGTGTTGTCAACTCCTGATGAGTTATCAGGATTTGATTCATGTTCTCCTGATGCGGAATCAGTATTAGCTTCAGTCTGATCAGTCTGAGAAAACTCTTGAGTTGATTCTTCATTGTTTGTACTGTCATTACAACCATGTTGTTGCTCCCCCTCAACATATACAGGTTCATCAGAACAATAGCCATCATCAGGATCTGATGGAGTATCAGGATTTGGATCATCAGAAATTGATAATCCATTGGAGTTTGATGCTGATTCTGACTTTGCATTTTGATTTGCAAAGATCAAGGTTTCAGGAGAGTCTTCCTCAAAACCAGGATTTTTCTTATCATCAAAAGATACATTTATGGAGTTAACAACAGTATTAGTTCTCAGATTGAAAAACCTTGTATGCTCTTGATGGTGAGTAGCCAACAAAGATTCCTTCATTAGCATTTGATTCAAACTTTCCCAGTTGTTCAGTGTGAGTTTTCAGAACAAAGCACTTGCATCCAAAAACATGAAGATGTTTGAGACTTGGCTTCTTTTCTTTCAGCATTTGATAAGGAATAACACCATGTCTGTTTATTAGAATGATATTCGGAGTATAACAGGCTGCGTTAACTGCTTCCACCCAAAAGTATGTGGGAAGTTTGGCCTCTTCTAGCAAAGTCCTGCCAGCTTCAATCAATGTTCTATTTTTCCTCTCAACAACACCATTTTGCTGAGGTGTATCAGGAACTAAGAATTGATGTTGGATGCCTTTGTACTTACAGAATTCCTCCATCTTTGAGTTTTTGAATTCAGTACCATTATCACTCCTCAAAATTTTCACTTTGAACTTGGATCCATTCTCAATTAGCTTTACATGATCAAAAGAATTTCTGGAGTTTCATCCTTCATGTGCAGGAAATAAACCCAAGTATATCTAGTGAAGTCATCAACAATTACAAGTGTGTACCTCTTTTTGTTGATAGACATTATGTTTACTGGTCCAAAGAGATCCAAGTGCAGCATGAGATATGGTTCAGTGATTGAAAATTCTGTCTTGCTTTTGAAAGAAACTCTCCTTTGTTTGGACTTCTGACAAGCATCACATAGTCCATCATATGAGTAAAGCATATTTGGTAGTCCTCTCACCAGCTCCTTCTTGGAAAGTTCATTGATTGTATTGAAGTTCTTATGGGAGAGCTTCTTATGCCAATTCCAGCTCTCATCAACTGATGCCTTAGTAATAAGGAAAGTAGCTTCTTTGTCAGTTTTTGCATGCAACCTTGCTTCACAGATGTTTCCATGTCTGTATCCTTTTAAAACAACCTTCTTTGACTTGTTATGAATCATATCACAATGAGATTCATAGAATATTACATGATAACCTTTGTGAGTAATTTGACTGATGCTCAGTAGATTGTGCTTCAGTCCTTCAGTAGGAGCTACATTCTCAATAACAATATTTTAGATCACCAAGTTGCCATATCCTAGTGTATGTCCAATGTTTCCATCACCACAAGATACATTTCGGTCAGCCTTCCTCTCAAATCCTGATAGCAGGGATTTATTTCTAGTCATGTGTCCTGAACATCCACTGTCCAAAACAAGTACATTGTTCATGTTACCTTGTAATCAGAAATTTGATTAATTAGAAGTAGTTTTAAGGACCCACACTTGTCGGGCCCTCTTTTTAGATAACTTAAGCTTTTGTGTTTCGAGAGTCTTTGTGACATAGTTAATCTTATCAGGATTTGTCCTGTCAGAGAGAGATACATGTTTAGCAGTTCTAGTAGTATTATCAACATGAGTTATTTTATTGAACTTAGGTAAAGGATTATAAAAATTATGATACAACTCATGATAAGAACTACAAGTATAAATGGAATGCCAACTGCTACCAAAATGAAAACAAGGATTTTGTGGTTTGTAAAACACTGCTCTACTTCTAACATCAGACTTAGGAATTGTAGTTTTCTTTTTCTTACTTCTCCAGCAATCAATAGCAAGATGATTAGAATTACCACAATTAAATCAAGTTTTTCTAGGAGCATCAGGAATAAACTTATAGTTATTTTTCTTAGAAATTCCTTGTTTTCCATTATTGTTTCTTTTAGGACCTTTAATTTGAGGTTTGTTAGTAACCTCAGATATTTTCTTTTTCAACTGTCCTTTTGACAGAAATCCTACATTCTTTTCCTTCTTAATCAATTTGATTGTTTCCTTGTTCTCCTTTTTCTCTCGTTTAAAAATTTCTTTTTTTTCCTTATATGTAGATGTTGAACCCTTCTCAAAAGTAGATTTGGGTTAATTAGATCCTGAAGCAACAAACTTAATGGGAGTTTTAAGTGTTATCTTATTTTCAGTGTCAACATCTTTATTTTTCATGTTGGATATTCAGCTTTCTTCAGAACGGGAATCTTAATGCTTTCATACTTATTTAGAGACATCTTTGATCATTTCAGATATTACTTTATCGGTTTGCTCTGATACCACTTGTTTCCCAGTAGAATACAATTGTTTAATGAGGGTTTGATACAATTGTATAAATAAATCGAATAAGTATGTAAAATATAACAATTCTTGTATTTCTGATAAAAACTGTTACAGAACTCTCTCAACAAATACTGATGTTCTTGAGAGCTGCTAGGTCTTACAATACTCGAGTTAATCACTTAAACGCGAAGACCTATACTGTGTTTATATAATACACATCTATAATATCAATTTAAGATACGTCCTATCAATTTCTAACTGAAAATAATACATATCTTAAACTGAATAAACAAAGTCCTATAACTGAGGAACTGATAGACATATATTCCTCAAATCAAGGAACATAACTAATCTTCAAATACTGACTGCCTCCAAATACTGATGATCTTGAGATACTGATTATAGGCCAAATACTGATGAGCCACCAAATCCTGATAACACCAATCCACAGCCAAATCCTGAGCATCTCCTGATCATTGAGAATCAGCATCTAACAAAATTTTCAAATTTTTTTTTCAATAATCCAACCGTACACATGGTTTGATATATTGATTTTGTATATGTAAGTAAAATATTGGATATTTTGAAATTAAGCTCTTATGTTTTTATAATAAATCTATAAAGAAAATTTTCTAATCCTACCGATATTGGTAGGAAATGACCAAAAAATTTGTTTGTTTTTTCCTAATGGGGTATATCCTACCAGATCTGGTAGTAAATAGGACCAAAGTTGGTAGGAAAAGGCTCGACACCGAAAATAGTAATTAATTTAATTTTTTTTTCAAATTCTACAAACGATGAAGATCTACTCATTTAAGTAGTGTAGGATAAAAATTAGTTGATTAATACTTACATTCTCGTATTTTTATTTTATTTAGATAAATTATAATTATTACGGAAAAAATAATAAATATAAGAACTTTTCGATAAATAATAACTTCAAAAGTAAAATGTTATTTTGTAGTGAAAGTAAACTAAGAAAAAAGTTGGACATTAAAAGAGTTATAAATAAGCAAAATCATTTAGAAAATGAAAGAACTACAGTGTTCGAAGTTTAAGTTAGGTTTTATACTCATAGTTTAGGAGTTGTTTAGGGTTAGACATTTCAAAAAATTTAATTTTTTTTCAATAATCCGACCGTACGAATAATTAGATATACTGATTTTGTCAATGTAAGTGAAATATTGGATTTTTTGAAATTAAGCTCTTATGTTTTTGTAATAAATCAGTAGAAAAAATTTTCTATTCCTACTGGTATTGGTTGGAAATTCTCAAATAAGTTGTTTGTCATTTTCTTAATGGAGTATATCCTACCAGATCTGGTAGTAAATAGGTCCGAATGTGGTAGGAAATTGCCACACACTAAAAATAGTAATTAATATAAATTTTTAATAATTGCACTTAAACTAAAAATTCAAAATTTTAGTTCAACGCCACTACATACCGACATTGGAAGGAAATGAAACTCAGTTTCATAAAAATTTCAAAATGGAACCAAAACCAAAATTTTAAAATATGGAGCCAAAACCAAATGTTCAAAAATTACGCCCAACTCAAAACCTACCAATAATGGTAGGAAATGAACCTTAGTTTCACAAAAATTTCAAACATAGAGCCAAAACTAAAAATGAAAATTTCAAATATGGAGCCAAAATCAAACCCAAAAATTTAAAAATTGTGCCCAAACTCATAACCTACCAATGTTGGTAGGAAATTGGTCACTTGAACCTATAAACCACTATCTTTCTCTTTTCACTTTCAATTTCATCTACTCCACCAAAATTTCATTTCACAATTCCTTTATCTTCTTCTTCATTTTTTGTAAATATTTTCATCTTCCATTTTAACCATCTCAATTATATTTATATGAATTTTATATCTCATATATGTATGCATCTCAATGTTACTTAACATATTTTAGTCTTGATTGGTTTATATATTTGCATTTAACTAATTCTTTTTTTACTACATATATAAATTATTCATGTGTGTTAATGGCTACTAACATTTATTTAATCTTCTTATGTAGAGTTTAGTTACTTGAGGCCAAGAAAATGGAAAGAACAATGACGAAATAACAAAGAATGGAGCCAGAGGATTCAACTATGATGAGGACTTGAAGATGATTAGTCTAAACTTTTGAAACATCTATTAATTGTTGTAATGAATTGCTACCTCTAATTTTGAAGAACTGCTATAAAGATGTAAATTTAATTTTGTTATAATGTTGATAAGGCCAGATTAAGGTTTATGATGAATTTTCAATTTTGGTTATTGTTGTATGCTTATGATTTATATATTAATTTTATTATGCAATTTGTTGTGTATTGATATTAATAAAATAAATTTTCTTCAAAAAACTGTCCTATATTTCCTACCACATTCGAGTCATTTCCTACCGCATTCAAGCTATTTCGTACCGTATTCAATCCATGTGAAGATTATAGCTGGTAGAAAATGGTGGGTAAGAATTGTACATTTCTATACCTTCTGGCATATAACCTACCAATCCTTAATCAAAACCTACCAATTCTGGTAGGAAATACTCAATCAAAACCTACAAATTCTGGTAGAAAAAAGACCTATACTGAGTTTCTGACATAAAACCCACCTTTCCTTAATCAAAACCAACCAATTGTGGTAGGAAATACTCCATCAAAACCTTCCAATTCTGGTAAGAAAAAGATCTTGACTAAGTCAACTGCCACTTTTATCTAAATTAAAACTTGGGACCCATATCTTTCATAATTTTTATCTAATCAACGGCCAATATGTATTCGTTCTATTACAACACATTATATATTTTAATTTTGCTATACATACAATATATTTGATTTTAATGTAGCATACAATATATTTTACGAATTATAGAGTATTATACACATATGAGTACACAATTAATTTTTTTCTTCTATTGGAATGACTTGCACTGTCACGACCCTACTTAACAAAAGATAATTTAACAGAATAATTACATACTAAAATTACAAATCTCTACACAATCCCAAAGATCACAAGGTTTAAGGTTTGGAGAAGCCCAACCTATCAACTATTACAACTTAGACTTTACAATACTATCGTTCCTCACAAAACGATCATTTTCTACCTGAGCTCTCACATAGGATTCAGCATCTCCATTTGAGGACTTACGGGCGGTCTTCTTCAATCTAACCATGCTTGCTAGCTAAAATAACTGAGTAAATAGCAAGAAGTGAGCCAAATGCTCAACAAGTACCATAAAAAACCAGTATTCGTAAGTATTCAATTTGAATCATGGGGTACAGTATATGGCATCAATTTATAAATCATTTTCAAAAGAAAATCCAATTATCATTCCAAAAATCATTTTATGACGCTACGGATTACAGTCGGTGATCAGCCGCGAAGTAATCTCGAACCTCGCTGGATTCTAAAAATTTTGAGTGGGATCCCTAGGCAGCTTTTAAGCCTAATAATATCAGTGTGAACGGGACATGTTTAAAATGTTTTATTCATTTTCCATTAATCTTTATTCATTTTCCATTAATCTTTATAAATCCATTTCAAAAGTTGATGCCCAAGAATAACTTTTAAAAGGTCATAAACGAACAAGAGATTTCGAATTAATGGGTATTAAGCTAGATCATGTCAATATAGGTGAAGGAAATAAAATTTAAGATACTTATCGAAGTGGAACTAAAATCATGCTAGACATTTAATAAAATGCAATGGTTTATCAAAAAAGTATGAGTCAAAGGTAATTAAATCATTCAAGGATAAGCATATCTAATTACAAAAGAAATCATATGATCTAGATCTTTATCAAGGTATCACATGGTTCAACGATTAATAAGATATCGAATTAAACGATGAAATAAAAGAATGAAAAATAATTTCGTTCAAGTTAAAGGGAAGAGGACTTGCCTTTCCTAAGAGTTCTCGGTCAACCTAGAGCTTACTCGACTTTGATGGGAAGAGTCTTTCCTTTATCTTCCTCGGAACCTACACAAGTCAATATAATTCTCATTACTATTTATCCTTTACGCAAAACACGCACAGCTACTAGCCACGCTTAGCGCAATTTAAAACAAAATCATGTATGCACAACTATACCCTATATCTAACATTCATATCATTTATTTACTTATACACATTTAATCAAATAATCACATTTACAAGTAACATACAAACATTGAATGATCTCGGACCTAACACTCTTGGTTACTAGGTCGCTTCCTAAATTCCCCTTTTTGGTTCCAAGACACTATGATCCTAGGCGTTCACACGTCAAAACCTATAACCGTACTTATACATTATCTCCTTCAGTCCTATACCTATCTTAAAAACATCATGACATCTTAAAATTAATCTAAAAGAAACTCTTAAACCTCCCTACACTAAGCGTCCACCCGAAAGCTACCCTTGGCACCTCCATGGCGTGCCTCGGCTGTACAACTCTATACACCTAGGGCCTTCACTCAAATCCAACTCCCCCACAACCTTAAGACATAAAACTAACTCCTAGACTTGGTTTGACACCAAGGCCTCACTTGGGCCTTCCTATGGCTTCCATGAAAGTCGACTCAAAACTGCCCTGCTCTAACTACCAAACTGTCCTGTTTTGGTTCACTTTAAACCCTCTTATACTAACCTATAACCAAGCTAAATGACTTGGTAACCTTCCTAGGACTACATTACACTGAAACAAATCAAAGTTCAAGAGATAGCTACCTATAACACTCCTATGCCAAGCCATAAACACAAGACAACCCAAACTGTTCCCTGTTTTGGTTGCTCTCGGGTTTACACATTTGAACCAACAAAAATTCCAACTTTTCCCGAACTAAAGGCTACTGATCTCTAGTACAAACATAACCCCAAGATTACAGGTCCTATGCCTCCTAAAAATCTCACAAAAACACCATCAAAAACCCTAGGAGCCGAGATCAAAACTCTAACCTACTACTTCGACCTATAACAACTTCTCCACCTAAACTCTCTTCGAATTAAACCCAACCAAGTAAGATCATTCAATATTTGTACATTAACAAGATTATACTTTATATAAACTATCAAATCATAAAAATTGAATAGCAAGTAGGCATGCAAACAGACTAGCACATAGCTCTTGTTTCCGGAAATGCCCTTATAATGTATATCAAAATTTCGAATTAAAGACATGATATCTACTGAAATTTTCAGCAATTAACATGGCATAATCATATTTAGCAAGGACACATAATGATCTATAGCATGCAAAGCAAAACAAAGTCATAAACTCAACCATGTAGCCAATTTTGTCCAACTTCCAAATATACTCAAATATCATATCTTTACTTATAAAAACTAGCATGCATCTCTTAAGCAAACTATATTTCAACTAACTCATGGCATGCAAGGTTTTAAACAAGCAATTTCATCATAAAAACATTATTTAAACCAACATGCACAAGCATACTTATAAACATCACTTAAAACAAGATTTTTCACAATATTTTCCAACCAAGTTTTTATCACCAAAAACCTATTCCATTCGGTTCCTAAGGAGTCATTGCCGAATGGTTATAAGTGATATGATGCCATGAAATGGGAGTGTAAACCCTCAACCTTTTTTCATCACACACTCTTAATATGCCTTGTGGATTAGTCCTTAAACTCATAAGAGTCAAGGTCTTTCTCCTTGGCTTGTTTTCAACATGCAAGCTCTAAACACAATGTAAATACCATAATATACCAATGAGTCAAGTAAACTAAATATGTAGGAGTGAATTTGAGGTGTGGATTGAAGAAAATGAAAGAAAAATGATCAAGAAGGGGGGTGGGGGTGGCTTCGGCCGAGAGGGAGAAAAGAGAGAGATGAGAGTGAGTTGTGTGAGTGGAAATGTGATGTTATGATCATCTTTGTCCCCTTTTTGGTGTTTTACTGGTAGTGGAGTTTGTAATGACACAATTGTCCCTTCCTATAAGACAAGATTTTGCATGCAAGGTTTAAATGGTAATTTGGTATGCAAAAGTGATGTTAGTGGGGTTGGAAATGACAAGGCTACCCTTGACTCTTTTGAGAGTGGAAAATGCATACAAGGCTAATCTTTTAATATACAAATCTTTATTCTAAACTTTGCATACTAATTAAATCAATGACTTTTATAAATAAAACTAAAATCTCATAAATCACAAAAGTCACACCATAAAATAATTTAGGATTTCAGAGATTTTATAAAACAACTTTCACAAATTTTTTAACACAAAAGATTTTTAAGAAAATTTGCATGAATTAATACCTTAAATATATTCGAATAAAATAAAATTAAAATAATTATTTTCTAAAAAAATAATAATTTTATAAAAGACTATCTATTTTAATGCACGACATTAAATTCACGTAAACACATAATGTCACACATATATTAAAGTACATACATTTATACATTTATATATTCATAGAAATAGAAATCATAAATACCGGTCGTCACATGCACTCCTCCCTCATAAATTATATCATATTAAAAAATAATTATCCAAAAAATAGTTAATAAAAAATAAAAAATAATTGAAAAGTATCGTGTTTTGCTTCATAATACATAAAATAGTTCTAAAATTATGTTATTAAGGTTAAGGTGATCGGAAACTATTTATATTTATATACAAAGAAGAAAATTCTATAAAGTCCTTATTTTTTGTGGAGTCGTGGAGTCGTGGATTAATATACGTTCTTCAATTAAAATATTAGATAATATATTGCAAAACATATTATTTTACGACATGTTATTTAAACATCATTATTATAATGAAAATCTTGCAAGTATCATTTATTTTACAAGTAGAACATGTATGTTCTCCAAACTAAACATGTTTTGTATAATAATATATTTTGCAATTTTTTACTTTGAACTTGTGTGTTTTGCAAAATTTTCATTAAAATAGTGATGTTCATGCAAGTGATTCGCAAAATAATATATTCTGCAATATTTTACGTAATATTTTAATTGCAAAACGTACATGGGCTCTAGGACTCCACAAAATATAACTCCTCCAAAGAACTTAGCTATGTATATATATACATATTTATATATCATACATATATATATATATATATATATATCATATATATACATAAGCCATTTCATTGAAAAGCCCCTAATGGGAAATGATATATAGCAACTTAGATGGTACATTCTACATCCTAATAGGAAACTGTCGTAGGCAAGACTCTACTCCTACTACAATTTAGAAACATAAGTCACTAAATAGGACCTCTATTAATAATGGATTAAAAAATGATGTTAATATTAGGCTTGATTTTACGCTACTTCAGTATCTAGTCGGCACTCTCTATGGGGACATCACCTTTGAAGACACATCCCTCATGAAAAATGACTCCCTAAAGAAATTCCCTTTTGTCTTCAAATTAATGTATTTAAATGTGTTTTAGTTAGAATAGTTTTCAAGAAAATTAGGCCAGTCAAAATAAGTTTAAGGAAAATATAGGCCTAACTTAATTATCGCCGGACATATCAAAATTTTTAATGTTTTGACTTCAGTAATGTAGTATATATAATTAAGTCTAATACAATGATTTTTCCAAAAGAAATTCCTTATTTTATGAAATAATTGACTATTATCTTTATGTTTAAAAATGTGTAGTATACAAGGGAAAGAATATGGAACGCATA
>PHNY01019279.1:25087-36136 GCA_003724115.2 Anethum foeniculum
TGCTATGTTGCTGTCCAATTCATCCTTCAGATTCTAACTCTATCTCTTACTGTTTATATACATCCTTGTCAATATGAACTGGAAGATTCTTGTTACGTGGCTTTATGAACAAAATTTAAAATTAAAATTGTAGATTCTAGTTAGTAAATCATTTGTTATTTGTAAACATAGTAGTAAACTTTCTTAGTAAAGTCGTGAAGAGTAAAACATAGAAACCAGAATACTCAAACATAGGGAACATTACATTCTTATACACTTTTAAAAAGACCATGATTCTACATAAACCTATATTCACATTACCATGTCATTCAATTTATGGTATTACTAACTAGAAAATTTTCTGTTTATGCTTCCAGTGCAATAGTTCTGTATAACAATCAGAAGACAATAAAAATTAGCAGCTTGTACATTGACTTCACAATGTATAGCCCCTTTCCGAAAGAACTCAACAACGAAGCAAAAGGTAAGTTCAATCTAAGCAGTCATCAATCTAAATTTAAATTATATGCAAGTTATTTGTGATCCCTCAGCAAGTCGCATACAAAGCAGTTACATTTGGTCCTGAAGAAAAAAAAGTTACATGTTATGATATGATAAATTAATTAAGTTTGGTTTTTCTTAGATATTGCAGTTTTGAACCACTCTGAGAGCTCCCCAAAAAGTTCCCAGATGATTGATATGTGGATGGCAAATGCACTTCTAGAATTGAGCAATTATCGAAAAACTGCAGCTGAACCTCGTCGACCAAAAGAACCAAGATATGTTAGTTTGCGAGATCTGATTAAGGGGAAAAAGAAAATTTTGAGGAAGAACCAAATAACATAGATGGAGCTTTTAAATTGTAAGGGTTTAAATTATGACTCTGTCACCAGTAGTAGTGATATTCTTTGACTTTAAAATTGTATTTTCCATTGCGACTTCCGTATTAGTTCTCAGTTACTATGACTATAAAAGACCAGCTTCCATAATATTTTTTGCGCATGTGAGTGTTAGAGTATATTTGTTTGATTCAGTTTGCAGCACTGTTAGCTAGAGTCGAAAAATCTGACCTATTATTGGGTCAAACTACCTTATTTGAACTGAATGGATGTATTGTACTCAAATAAATCAGCTAGAAGAAGTGTATGAACAGTATGTTGTGTCTAATTACAACCTTAAATTTTTTTTATACGTTACAACTGATAGATGTTTAATTTAAGCTAGAATCCAACATCGGAATACATATAAAACAATCGGTTATAAGCTATAAAGATTATTAAAAATTGAGGTTTTGTTTAAACGATATACCGCAGGCTGAACTGGAACTAACACAAAAAATTGGTAGGAAATGCTCAACTATTTCCTACCAACTGGTAATCTAGTAGGAATTGTTTCAGGTGGGGCCAGAGTTTATGCACGGCAGCACCAAAACCTAACAATATTGGTAGGACACTCAAAACCAACCAAGATTGGTAGGTTTTGACCGAAATTTGGTACCGAAATGACCTCGCTATCCACATTATCAGCCCTCACATTTTTGAATGAATAAACTTTTTTTTTACAAAAAACGAAATAATATCATTATTCTACGAACATTCGTGCCAGATTTGATAGGAAATTAAAACTTACCAATATTGGTAGGTTTTGACCGAAATTTGTTACCCAATAGCTCCACCATCCACATCATTAGCCTTCACATTTTTAAATTAATAAACATTTTTTTCAAAAAAATAATAATTTCATTATTCTAGGAACATTTCCTACCAGATTCGCTAGGAAATTAAAACCAACCAATATTGGTAGGCTTTGACGAAAATTTGTTACCGAAATGACGCCACCATCCACATCATCAGCCCTCACATTTTTGAATTAATAAACCTTTTTTTTTTAAAAAAGAAATATTATCATTATTGTAGGAACATTTCCTACCAGATTCGGATTCGGTAGGAAATTAAAACCTACCAATATTGCTAGGTTCTGACAGAATTTTGATACTAATATGACCCTACCTTCCACATCATCATCCCACATATTATTCAACATAATTAAAAATTTATCAAAGTAGAAAAAAAGATTGATATTTTAGGATATTTTCTTACCGATATTGGTAGGAAAAGACAATAAACAAAGAAAAATATGAGTTTTCATATTTTGATTGTTTGTCACATTTTTGTTGATCAAACTCTATACACGATAAAGATCTACTCATTTAAATAATGTAGGATAAAAATTAGTTGATTAATACTTATATTCTCGTATTTCTATTTTATTTAAATAAATTATAATTATTACGAAAAAAATAATAAATATAAGAACTTTTCAATAAATTATAACTTTAAAAGTGGAATGTCATTTTGTAGTGAAAAGAAACTAAGAAAAAAATTGGACATTAGTTATAAATAAGTAAAATCGTTTAGAAAACGAAAGAACGATAGGTTTTATACTTATGGTTTAGGGGTTGTTTAGGTTAGACATTTCAAATTTTTTTAATTTTTTTACAATAATCCAACCGTACGGATGATTAAATATATTGAATTGGTACATGTAAGTGAAATATTGGAATTTTTGAAATGAATCTCTTATGTTTTTATAATAAATCAATAAAGAAAATTTTCTACACCTACTGGTATGTAGGAAATGTCCAAAAAAGTTGTTTGTCCTTTTCCTAATGGGATATATCCTACTAGATCTGGTAGTAAATAGGCCCAAAGTTGGTAGGAAAAGGCTCCACACCGAAAATAGTAATTAATTTAAATTTTATATCAAATGTGTGTTTATTACCTTATCAAACTCTATACTCATTTAAATTGTGTATGATGAAAATTAGTTGATTAATACTTACATTCTCGTATTTTTATTTTATATAAAAAACTTATAATTATTACGAAAAAATAATAAATATAAGTACTTTTCGATAAATTATAAGTTTAAAAGTGAAATGTCATTTTGTAGTGACAAGAAACTAAAAAAAAATTGGACACTAAAATAGTTATAAATAAGTTAATTCGTTTAGAAAACGAAAGAATGACAATGTTCGAATTTTGAGTTAGGTTTTATACTCATAGTTTATGGATTGTTTAGGGTTAGAAATTTCAAATTTGTTGCCCATACAACTGTTTAAGGGCTGTTTAAAGGGGGTTGGATACAATTGTATAAATGAATCGAATTAGTATGCAAAATATAACAGTTCTTGTATTTCTGATAAAAATTGTTACAAAACTCTCTCAAGAAATACTGATATTCTTGAGAGCTGCTAGGTCTTACAATACTAGAGTTAATCACTTAAATGTGAAGACCTATACTGTGTTTATATAATATACAACTATAATATCAATTTAAGATATATCCTATCAATTTCTAACTGAAAATAATACATATCTCGAACTGATTAAACAAACTCCTATAAATCAGGAATTGATAAACATCTATTCCTCAAATCAAGGAATAGAACTAAACTTCATATACTGACTACCTCCAAATACTGATGATCTTGAGATACTGATGTAGGTCAAATACTGATGACCCACCAAATCCTGATAACACCAATCCACAGTCAAATCCTGAGTATCTCCTGATCATTGAGAATCATCATCTAACAATCTCCCCCAATTTATGCTTTGTGAAATAAAGCACAAATTTCATTCTCAATTATTCCAAAACAATCTACAAAATGTACAAGGAATAAAATAGACTTTAAAGTTTAATCCTGAATCCTAAGATAAAAGATATTTGCATCCAAAAACTTTTTCAACCTTTCTTCCTCTTTGTCTTGTAAGACTTTGATAAGCTTTTTTTTTAACTCCCTCTTTTCTTCAGTATCATCTCCCAGCTGATATATGGCTGATCTCAATTTTGAAATAAGACTAATACTCATTTCAAGATCACCAATCAACATGAAGATGTAGGATCAGGACTGAAAGACAATTGAGGACTGTTAAGAAATGTCTTTAAGACAACAGCTCCCTTTTCCATTTTCACCTCCTGACCCAGATAGTTTTTATACATAGGAGTGTAATCACCATTGTATTTAGAATCTCTGTTTAAAGTTCTTCTTCTGATAGTGTCAAGTATCCTTGAAGACCAATTCATGGTGATTTCATTTTCAACTCTGAGAATATAATGAACATATTTCAGCTCATCTACTGACTTCATCAATAGTTGCTGTAATGTTAACATCTTCACTTCATCATCCTTCATAAAATACAAAATTTTCTCCTTAGCTTTAGTACCATCAAAATTGTCAAGAACAATCTTCATAGCCTCAAGCTTTTCAAGATATGAAGGAGAAACTTTTTCACCAGCATTATCTGTTAGAGAATTTTTGTCTAGAAGCTCAGTTTCCAGTAATTCCATCTCAGGGTGACCAACACCTCCCTTAGTATTTGATTTAACTAGCTTCCTCTTCTCATACTACTCTACGATACTTTTACAGATTCTTCAACTTCTTCCTCTTTACCTTCTACATTCTCATAAACAGAACCCCTTGTGCCTCCAGAAACAAAGTTGATATGTTTGAAACTCTTAGGATATTTAAAAGTGTTGACATGCTTCCATTTCTTGTCCTTTTCTCTGATGGGAGCATAGCTTGAAAGTAGTACATAAACTTGTCTCCTAACATCATACCATAACTGTCTCTCAGATCCTAGAACATTATGCAAATATTCATCACTTGCTGAATCAGCCCTTCTCCTGGCAGCTTCTTCTTCTTCATAGGCTCTTCTATTGATTTCATCAACTTCTGAGTTATGAGAATCATTCATACTAGAAAGAATCAAATGAACAATTGATTTAATTACATCTTCATCAGCATCATAATTTTCCTTTAGACTGTCAGTATCAGGATCAAGATTTTCATCAGTATTTGCTTTATCAACTTGAGCATTGTCAGTGGTTGATCTTTTCTTCCTTCTAGCAATCAAAGCTTCATTATCTAGAATATCTTCTGCTTCAGCTACCTTCACTATATCAGTTGACTGTATTGGAACATACCCTTCCCTGGATAGAACATTTAGAAATGTAGGATCAATCAAGTCATTCACTGTCCTTGAGGACTGAGCATCTATCTTTCCAAATGAAGTAGACGTTGTAATAGCCTGATTAGCTTTAGGAGTTCTTCTTCTTCTTCCTCTTCCTCTACCACTTGTAGTTCTGGAAATTCTTATCCCTCTACCACTAGAAGTTCCCTGTGTCTGAGTAGAAGATCTAGTCTCAGCTTCAATTTGAGCTAGTAACTCCATCTGCTGCTTAATGGCTTCCTCAGTAGATAATTCAGGAAATTCTTTAGTTATTTGTGCAAGAGCACTTATAGTATTCTTCTGCTCAACTCTTTTATCCTTGTAATATAGAGTAACCACTTCACCTGTTTCTTTATGCCTGTACTGCTGAAAAGTCCTTTAGCTGCTTCTGGATTATCAATTATAACTTCATCAGTCTCAGAAGTATCAGCTAGATTTTTTTGCCTAGTTCCAGTAGTACCAGTGGACCTCCCTTATCCTACAGAAGTGGGAACTTTAGAAGCTGACTGTTTAAGTTGAGCACCAGTAATAGCTGCAGCATCAGGAACTGGATGTGTATCACCATCATCATCAGGATTTCCATCCTTAGCTTGTATAGACTTGGGTGTACATTTTGTATCAGCTATCTTCTCCCCCTTTTTGGCATCAAGATTTGAAAGGAGAGACAGAATAGTATCCAGTTTATCATCCATTGTAGACACCTTGGCTTCTAGACTAGAAAGCCTAGAGTCCAGAGTTTTATGCATTTGCTCCGCAGCTAAAATGGCATTTCTAATATTCTTCATATCATTGGTTGTAGGTGGATTAACCATGAATTCCCCTATTTTATCCTTGACAGTCTGATGAGACTGCTGCATTCCAGCAACTTCAGCATGAAGACCCTTAATAGAAATAGTAGAAGCCTTGAGATGCTTCTTCAAATCAGGATTGAGCAATCTCATCATAGGCTCTATGAACATGCTGAAAGCTGACTGCATGAGAAATAGATGACTTTGCTTGTCTCCATTGAAAGTCACATTCAAGTTTCCTGTGATAGGCTCCCTCTTCATTATAAGAAGAAGGATATGCATTGAATTTGGAAGAAGAGCCAACATTGGACTTAAGAGAAGCTTCAACAACAGCCTTTAAATTAGCATGTTCAGGATCATCATCATCAGAAGCATCATCACTGTCATCATCAGAAGCAGAACCAGACATGTCATCAGGAGCAGCTGAAGGATTTGACACCACAGCTTTTCCCTTGACAGGATTTTTAGCTTGAGGTTCCTGTTCCTGATGTGATCCTTAAATAAAAACAAAGTGAACACCTAAATCTCTCTATTCTTTTCAAGTGATCTCATCACTTCTCACACATATATTACTGCTGAGAGTAATATTCTTCTCACTAAGAAAATTATAAGTAAAGAAAAACTTATAACAGTCTTTTCTCAATGCTGCCTCTCCTTTAGCGAGTACAGGAGAGTGTCACTCATAAAATATTTCTTTTATCTAAATGTTTTCACACAGCCTCACAGAAAAAGCATTGACACACAATATGTAAAAAAATAAGAGATGACAAAGAGGAGTAGCATGCTTGTCATATAAATAAGGGTAACCTTAGAAAAGAGACCATTTATAATCATACAAACATATACAACTGAGATCAGTAGAGAAATCAGTACCTGAAGTGGATTCCTCAAGCGGAAGAGATGTCAGTGGAGTGAGAAAGATAGCTCCAGGATGTTTAAGTAAACTTACAACCAGTCCAGGATCCCCAGTAGAACCTAGATGTATATCAGGATTTGAAGTAGCATCAGGATCTGCTGAGACATCAAGATGTGAAAAAAGGCCTGCATCAGTACTTTGAACTGATGGTTCTTGTGTAGCCTGAGCTATTGAAGCTACTTCAGCCTTTTTGGGTGAAGGTTCTTGTGTGCTTCCCTCAAAGATGGGATCATTGATAACCTCATCCATCCTTTGTAAGTGCTCTTGATAAGCTTCCATGTCCTTCAATAGTTGCTCAGTATCAGCTAAAAGACCACCTTGAGCAATGTCAGGAATAGTCTGATCAACCTGTGTGTCTGCATCTTCCCTTTGAGAAGATGGTTCTTGTGGGATAGAATGTGAAACAGCTGCTGAATCCCTTTTAGACTCAGGTTCTTGTGTGCTGACATCCTTTGCAGGTAATTGAAACTTGGTTTTCTTCCTGGTGTAGCTAAGAGCTGAAACACCTTTCCTTTTCAATTTACTAAGCCCAAATTGCTCAGCTGCTCTAATAATTTGCTCATTTGAAATATTCACTCTTTTAGTTGGTGAAGGAACAGCTGCATCATCATCAGTAATACTGATTACTGGAATCTTCTTAGTAGGAGCACTACCATCAGTAGTTGGCTCCTTAGCAGAAATAGAAGCATCTGCACTATCGACTGTGATTGTAAAATCTTCGTAGTCGAGAAACATGTTGTAGAGAAACCTTTCCCAACTAACCATTCTAAGCTCATTTATAAGCTTTGTAAAGGTTGCTTCTGGCAATGGTTTTGTGAAGGTATCAGCCAGCTGCTGATCAGTAGGAATAGAATGAAGCTCAATTGTCCATTCCATGACATGCTCTCTTATAAAATGATATATGATACTGATATGCATAGTAAGAGAATGTTGCACTGGATTTCCTGTCATGGTAATAGCACTTTGATCATCACAACAAATAGGAATTTTTGAATATGATAACCCATAGTCCATGAGCTGGTTTATCATCCAAAGTAACTGTGCACAGCAACTACCAGTCGCAATATATTCAGCTTCAGCTGTTGAAGTAGAAATAGATTTTTGCTTCTTGCTGAACCATGAAACTAGCCTGCTTCCCAAGAACTGACAACTACCACAGGTGCTCTTCCTATCTATCTTACATCCTACAAAATCAGCATCTGAACATCCACACAATCCAAATCAGCTTTTCTTGCATACCGTAGACCAAGTGATCCAGTGCCTTTATGATATCTGAATATCCTCTTTACTGCAATAAGATGTGGCTCCCTTGGATTTGCCTGAAATCTTGCACACAAACAAGTTGCATACATTATATCTGGCTTACTGGTTGTTAGGTATAGAAGGGAACCAATCGTACCTCTGTAATTTGTAATATCAATTGCTACGCCTTGATCAGGATCAAGCTTTGTAGCAGTGGCCATGGGAGTGGTTGTTGTTGCACTGTCTTGCATATTAAACCTTTTCAACAGATTCTTTGTATACTTGGACTGATTAATGAAAATTCCATCATCAGTCTGTTTAATTTGCAATCCCAAGAAATAACTCATCTCCCCCATCATACTCATTTAATATCTTTATTGCATCAAATTTGAGAACTTATCACACAATTTTTGATTAGTTGATCCAAATATACTATCATCCACATAAATTTGAACTAATAGCAAGTCTTTACCTTGATTCAAATAAAATAAGGTTTTATCAATTGTACCTCTTTTTAATCTACTTTTAAGTAAAAACTGAGCAAGTGTCTCATACCATACTCTTGGTGCTTGCTTTAGTCCATAGAGTGCTTTGTCTAGCCTATACACATAATCAGGATGTTTAGGATCAACAAATCCTGGTGGCTGTTCAACATAGACTTCTTCTTCCAGTTCTCTATTAAGAAATTTACTTTTGACGTCCATCTAGAAAACCTTGAATTTCTTATGTGCTGCATAGGCTAAGAAAATCCTGATAGCTTCAAGTCTTGCAACATGAGCAAATGTTTCATCATAGTCAATGCCCTCTTGTTGAGAATAGTCTTTTTCCACCAGCATTGCCTTGTTTCTGACAATAGTTCCATCTGAGTCAGTCTTGTTCCTGAAAACCCATTTTGTACCTACAATTGACCTGTTCTTTGGTCTAGGTACTAGTTTCCAGACTTCATTTCTTTCAAACTCGTTGAGTACCTCCTGCATAGCTAGAACCCAATCCGTATCCTTAAGAGCATCTTCAACCTTTTTTGGTTCCTCCTTTGAAAGTAATTAGTTATGAAAAAAACATTCATTTTGTGTTGCTCTCCTTATTTTTACTCCTTCATCAGGATTACCAATGATCAAGTCAGGAGTATGATCTTTGGTCCATTTCTTGACATATGGAAGAGTTCTTTTTGAGCTTGATGCTCCCCCTGAGTCGTATGCCTCTTTAAATTCATTTGAGGCTCCCCCTAAATAAGTGATGTCAACTCCTAATGAGTTATCAGGATTTGACTCATGTTCTCCTAATGCAGAATCAGTATTAGCTTCAGTCTGATCAGTCTGAGAAAACTCTTAAGTTGATTCTTCATTATTTGTACTATCATTAGAACCATGATGTTGCTCCCCCTCAACATATGCAGGTTCATCAGAACTATGACCATCATCAGGATCAGATGGAGTATCAAGATTTGGATCATCAGAAATTGATAATCCATTGGAGTTTGATGCAGATTCTGACTTTTCATTTTCATTTGCAAAGATCAAGCTTTCATGAGAGTCTTCCTCGAAACCAGGAATTTTTTTATCATCAAAAGATACATTTATGGAGTTAACAACAGTATTAGTTCTTAGATTGAAAAACCTTGTATGCTCTTGATGGTGAGTAGCCAACAAAGATTTCTTCATTAGCTTTTGATTCAAACTTTCTTAGTTGTTCAGTGTGAGTTTTCAGAACAAAGCACTTGCATCCAAAAACATGAAGATGTTTGAGACTTGGCTTCTTTTCTTTCAGTGTTTGATAAGGAGTAACACCATGTCTGTTTATCATAGTGATATTGTGAGTATAACAGGCTGTGTTAACTACTTTCGCCCAGAAGTATGTGGGAAGTTTGGCCTCTTCTAGCGAAGTCCTTCCAGCTTCAATCAATGTTTTATTTTCCTCTCAACAACACCATTTTGCTGATGTGTACCAGGAGTTGAGAATTGCTGTTGGATGCCTTTGTACTTACAGAATTCCTCCATCTTTGAGTTTTTGAATTCAGTACCATTATCACTCACACTGATATCTAGTGAGTGATACTTTGAACTTGGATCCATTCTCAATTAGCTTTACATGATCCAGAAGAATTTCTGGAGTTTCATCCTTCCTGTGCAGGAAATAAACCCAAATATATCTAGTGAAATCATCAACAATTACAAGTGTGTACCTCTTTTTGTTGATAGACATTATGTTTACTGGTCCAAAGAGATCCAGGTGCAGTATGTGATATGGTTCAGTGATTGAAAATTTTGTCTTGCTTTTGAAAGAAACTCTCCTTTGTTTGGACTTTTGACAAGCATCACATAGTCTATCAGATGAACAAAGCATATCTGGTAGTCCTCTCACCAGCTCCTTCTTGGCAAGTTCATTGATTGTATTGAAGTTCAGATGGGAGAGCTTCTTATGCCAATTCCAGCTCTCATCTACTGATGCCTTAGTAATAAGGCAAATAACTTCTTTGTCTGTTTTTGCTTGCAACCTTGCTTCATAGATGTTTCCATGTCTGTATCCTTTTAAAACAACCTTATTTGACTTGTTATGAATCACATCACAATGAGATTCATAGAATATTGCAAGATAACCTTTGTCAGTAATTTGACTAATGCTCAGTAGATTGTGCTTCAGTCCTTTAACAAGAGCTACATTCTCAATAACAACATTTGAGATCACCAAGCTGCCATATCACAGTGTATGTCCTTTATTTCCATCACCATAAGATACATTTTGGCCGGCCTTCCTCTCAAATCCTGATAGTAGGGATTTATTTCCAGTCATGTGTCCTGAACATCCACTGTCGAAAACAAATACATTGCTCATGCTACCTTGTAATCAGAAATTTGATTAATTAGAAGTAGTTTTAAGGACCCGCACTTGTTGGGCCCTCTTTTTAGACAACATAAGCTTTTGTGTTTCAAGAGTCTTTGTGATATAGTTAATCTTATCAGAATTTGTCCTGTTAGAGAGAGATGTATGTTTAGCAGTTCTAGCAGTATTATCAACATGAGTTATTTTATTGAACTTATGTAAAGGATCATAAAAATTATGATACAACTCATGATAGGAACTACAAGTGTAAATGGAATGCCAACTGCTA
>PHNY01019313.1:6070-19257 GCA_003724115.2 Anethum foeniculum
CATCATGGCCAATACTGCTTATGCTCTCGTTAGAAACTCCACGAGAGTGAAATCTCAGTTATCCGGTAAGGTCAAGATTGAAGGAGAGGGGTTCGAATTTTAACTAATTATAAAGTGTATCTCAATTTATAAAGTAAATTGGTTCAGATTTATAAATAAAAAAGGTATCTGTTATGAAATAAAATTAGTATTGTAAAATTAGGGTTGTAGAGCTTCAAGCTTTAATGACCGATCTCGTGTTTTGTGACTTAAATCTGCCCTTCACAAGATGCCTATGTACCTTGCTATTTGTCAAGGATCAAGTCAAAAAATGTAGTTCGGATTTGAGGGTCAGGCCCCTTATATAGGTGATGAATCAATGAGCTGGATTAGACTTGGGAGACTTGATGGGCAAGTCTTTACATTTAATTGAACTTTGGAGTCCTAAATCATACAGAAACGGAATCCTTATTGATTATGGCTCCTTGTAGGATGTCTGTTAGGAGTCATATCCTTAATGAGACTCCTTTGAGGAGCTGTTTGACTTGGTTATACTGTTGACTACGAATTTTGATAAATAATATAGCCCATTGGGCTTACATACCTTAATCGCGCTTATGAACTAGAATAATCAACAGGATTACAGATCCATTTGATCCTATAGTGTGGATAGCATCAACTATATTATATATTTCCTTTCCGTTTACAACCCAAGATAGGCCTTATTGGCCCATTGGGCTTACTAAGCCCAATCTTATGTAATTCGCGGTCCAAGGCATTATTATTTGTTGTTTATCAGACATAATTAATGCATCATTAATTGTGTCTCTAGGGTTGTAATTTTACCCCTATCATTTTCCCCCAACTTCTGGGAAATTTTTATTTAGATTTTGTAGAAGTTGAGTTCTTTGCCCTTCTCTTGGTATCGTTTTTATGGTAACGTTTGGAGCGACATAACTTACAACGATTTGCCTTACTCGAGGTTTTTTATGAAAATTTTGATAATTTCCCCTCATTTCCTATATTTTATAGGAATTTTTACTGTACTTACAAGTATTCTTAATTTCTTGTAACACATGTATTTTTCCTTATTTTTCTAGAATTTTTCTGCATTTTTGTAAATTTCTGGGAATTTTCCCTATTTTTCCCTATTTTCGGGAAAAAACCTGTCATTCCTGACTCCTAGTCGAAGCATTTAGACCAGGATCCTAGTCCTTAATGGGACCAGGATTCTAGTCAAAAAATGGTTGTTTTTTGGCTCCTGCTCGAAGCATTTCGACCAGGATTCATGACTTCAATTTCGACCAGGATCCTGGTCCTTAATGGGACCAGGATTCTAGTCGAAAAAGGTTTGTTTTTGGCTTCTGGTCAAAGCATTTCGACCAGGATTCATGACCTCAATTTCGACCAGGATCCTGGTCCTTAATGGGACCAGGATTCTAGTTGAAAAAAGGTATTTTTTTTGGCTCCCGGTTGAAGCTTCTCGACTAGAATTCTCGACCTGGAATTCGACTAGGATCCTAGTCGAAAATGGGACCAGGGTTGTAGTTGAATTTTTGGGCCAATTTTTTGACATCTTGGGCCTTCAATTTTGGGCTAATGGACTTTTTTAAATTTAAATTGGATTTAGGCTTCTCGATTTTCTTAGGCCTTTATTATTTTGAGGGCCTTTTTTAGCTTGGACCTACATCTTGGGCCTATTCTGGTTTGGGCTTAATTGTCCAACCTTGGACTTTAAGGCCCAGATAACATTTTCAAGAATACTCTAGAAAATCTAATTTAGATATTATTACCATCTATTTTTTGCTCTAAAATTCGAGAAGGTTCTAGATAATGGGCCTTCTCTAATGGGCCTGGCTTTCTGGGCTTCCTTACCGGTTATAGCCGGTCAACATTCTCCCATCGGTCGTATTACTGGCAATAGCTAGTTACATGACCGGCCGGGACTAGCATAAAATGGGGGGAGTGAGAGTTCATTTCTCACTTCTCTCATTTCACCTCTAAATTTCTTCCTTTCCTTCTCATTTCGCTCTCTCAAATTTTCAAGTTTTCCGATGGAAATTCTTGAGTTTTCCAGTAGAAATCTGGTTTTCTGATTCAAGGATCTTCATATTTTGAAGATATTCTGGGTTATATCTTCATAATTTGAAGATTTTCTGGGTTACTCACTTAAAGGTCCCCATTCCTTTAAAGTTTTTCTGAATTTTCCGAAGATATCAATGGCAGACAAACGAGCACAATGCCTGGCTAGGATGAATGCAGCTGCAAAGGCAACTACTCCTAAAAAAGGTACCGAGTTTCCTATCAATTCTCGGTATTCTTATTTAATCGATATGATCAATACTAGGGGGTTGAGTATCCTTTGGATGCACACCTTGAAGCTTTTGATCATGGAAATACTTTTCATGATAAAAAAAGAAATAACAACTATGAATAAACTCTATAATATCAAAGATCCCTATAAGCTAGTTTTGGCAAGGCCAGGGGATAGGTCATGCCATTAGAAAAAAGAATCCATTTCCATCTATAGAGATACCCTTAAGGCTGGTATTAGATTACCTTTCCACTCTTTTAATCCTCTTCTTTTACCCGATGTTAGGGTCAACCCTTGCTAACTTCCCCCTAATGTTTGGCATTTAATTCTCTGCTTTTTAGTTCTTTGTGCAAATAAAAAACTTGCCCCCTTTAGTGGCAGTTTTTTGGAAAATATTTCAATTTAAAAATAGTCTTGACAAAAACCCGGGTTGGATCACTTTGAACCAACGCCCTACTATCCCTCATATTGTAATGGGTTGTCCATTCCTGATAACAACATGAAGTGGAAGAAAGAGTTCATTTACCTGACCTGGGAGGGGGTGACTAGGGTACCCTCTTTAGATCCTCCTTTGGTCAAGTTGTGGATGGAAGTCCAGGGGATATTGAGCTTTCCCTTGAGGAACAAATGGCTTTTGACGCCCTTACTTCAGACAACGGGCGCACACACTCGTGGGACCTTCTCAAGGAGACTGTCCTAGTTGAATGTGGGCTTTCTCCAGTGTCTAAGAAAGGTATTTCTTTATACTTTACTTGGTTTTTGTTTTACTCAATTTTGCTTATACTAACCATAACTTTCTTATTACAGCCGCTTTAGCTATTGAAGAGGCCACCCTGCCTGGGTGATCGATTTCCTGAATTCTTACAAGAAGCCATGGCTACGGAGGGAGGGGAAGGCTCCAGACAACCCATCAAGGGGAAGCGGTCTCGATCCGCTGTTTTTCAGCCTTCGTGAGGAATCCGTGGAAAGGATTCGATCATGGGTAATACCAAGTTGGCTCATGATTGGTCCTTCTATTCGATTCCCCCAGTTGACTACAAGGACTTTGTCCTAGAAAAATATTTGGAAGGCTTCGAGCTTATGGGTTCACAAGCCCATGCAACGGTTAATTTTCCTACTATCTGGTTATAGTTTTCATTTTTGGTTTTAAGATTTATACTTTCTTCTAACTTGTCCTAGTTTTTTGACTTTCACAGGCTAACGCCCACTTTTAGGGTGCGATTCGCCAAACTAAGGCTTGGAAGTCAAGCTATGAGAGTACCAAATTAAGTTTGGACGAAGCCAACGCCAAAATTGCTACCTTGGAAGCCAAGCTAGGTAGCACTGAGGCGGATTTGGAAGAGGCAATGGCAAAGATTGTAGTTCTTTCGGATGAGAAAGAAAAGGGGATTGATGCTTATATGGTCACTCCTGACTTTGCCGATTTGATAAAGGACCACGACGCCCAGAGGAAGACAGAGGTTTATAAAGAAGGTTGGGATGCAGCTGTGGAGGCTATCTTGGAGGCTCACCCTGAGGTTTTCGTGGCTGATTCTTTCTCGTGCCTCCTTGCTTTACCTCTGGCCGAAGCTGTGAGTGAGGGTTCCGAGGAGCCCATTCAGGGTGATGACAGGGCACTTGTCACAGCAGAAAGCCCGAGCGAAACTCGGGGCCAAAAGAGGAAGGCGGCTGATTCTAACTCTGAGATGGGTTCGAGTTCGTCCGAGGAGGGATCCGAGTCTAGTTCAGAATCTGAAGAGGGGTCGTCTTCCAAGAAGCCCAGGGCTACTGAAGCTTCTTTCTCTGAGTCATCTGATTGCTAGCCTTCCAAGGCCACTTTATTTAGTTGCATTTCATTTGTAGCAATTGATTTGTAAACTCTTTCGACGTACTTTATTGAACGTTTCCTTTTTGTATAATGTTTGAATTTTTAAGTTTTTTCGATATCTTGGAAATACTTCATATTTGATATAATAAGTCAAAAAACTTTATTCAAAACATACATAAAGGAATAAGTATTGGGCTTCGCCCTTACAAAATAGGAAATTGGGAAATACTTGAGTTATAACTCATGGGTCCGTGAACCTTATTCTGAACTTAAACTAAACTTTTTCAAGCAAACTTTAAAAAACTACACATAGTAAATCTTCATATTAGACGCATGCCACGTCCTGGGTATTTCTTCCCCATCCATGGTTGCCAACTTATACGAGCCTCGACCCAAGACCTTCTTGATCTGGTAGGGCCCTTTCCCAATTGGGGGCTAGCTTACCCCTCTATCCAATTACCGAAGCTTCAATTTTCCTTAGGACTAATTCTCCTTCGCGGTAGAACATTTCCTTAACTTGTAAGTTATAATAGAAAGATGCCTTCTTTTGATATTCCACAATCTTTGCTTAAGCTTCATCACGTACTTCCTCATTTTGTTTGGGCTCATAAGCCTGAACTCTCGGGGATGAGTGAGATATTTCTTCGAGAACTACTGCCTCTGCCCCATAGGCAAGCAAGAATGGAGTAGCTCATGTGGTTACTCGACATGTAGTGCGATATGCCTAAAGTATGGGCAATACTTTATCTACCCAATTGTTCCTTGACTTCTCAATTCTTTTCCTAATTCCATCTAGGATGATGCGATTTGCTACCTCAGCCTGTCCGTTTGCTTGTGGATGGGCAACGGAGGTAAATCGTAACTCAATCTCATTTTCCAAACAGTACTTTTTGAAGTCCTTTTTATTGAACTGTGTTCCATTATCAGTTACCAAAATACGAGGGATTCCAAACCTGCACATGATGTTTTCCCATAGGAATTGAGCAACTTGCTTTGTGGTTATCTTAGCCAGAGGTTTGGATTCAACCCACTTAGTGAAGTAATCAATGACGACAATCAGATACTTTCGTTGAGCTGTGGCTACGGAAAACGGTCCCAAGATGTCCATCCCCCACATCGCAAAGGGTATAGGGCAATTAATGGACGTCAACATCTTTGAGGGTTGCCTTACAGTAGGTGCATGCTTCTGGCAGCGATCACATTTCTTAACATGATCTTTAGCATCGGCCATCATCGTTGGCCAGTAAAAGCCTAGACGAGTGATTTTATGAGCTAGTGCCCTGCCCCCCAACTGCTGACTGCGAATTCCTTCATGAACTTCTTCCAGGGCTAAGCGAGCCTCATCAGGTCTTAAGCATCGTAAGTATGGGATTACGAAAGACCTTTTGTATAGGATTTCATCAATCAAAGCATACCTTAGAGCACGCACATACAACTTTCGCGCTTCAGTTGTATCATTGGGCAACCACCCTGTTTCCAAGTAAGTCTTGATTGGATCAATTCAACAGTTTTCTAATAACCCAATGGGTGCTACTAACTTGGCATCAATGCTTGGTGTTTTCAGCACTCTATAATACACACTTCCTGAGCTAATTTCTACCTCGGAAGAAGCAAACATTGACAGAGCATCTGATTTAACATTTTCCTCCCTAGGAAGGTGCTCAACATGGCATTCATCAAATTGTGTCATTACGGCCCTCACGAGCTTAACATATTTGGCCATCATTTCCTCTCTTGCTTCAAATTCCCCATTTACTTGTGAGACTACCAACCTCGAATCTCCACATACTTTTAAGTGCTTTACCCTCAAGGTCCATGCCAAACCAAGCCCTGCTATTAGTGCTTCGTATTCGGCTTCATTGTCTTCATTGCATATTCTATTTCGAAGCCATCAGGGCTTTGTAGGACTAAACCGGCATCACTCGAATTTGTTTTTGATGCCCCATCAAAAAAAAGTACCCAATATTATTTGGCAACATCCCCTACTTCTTTATCCTTGCCCTCCTGAAGTATCTGCTTCTTATCCGGCCCCCCGACTTCTTGGTTGTCAATGGTGCATTCAACCACGAAGTTTGCTAGTGCTTGGGCTTTTATGGCCATTCGAGGCTTATATTTGATATCGAATTCCCCCAGTTCAATTGACCATTTTATCAATCTTACACTCGCCTTAGGACTATGAATAATGTTCCTTAATGGCTGGTTGGTTAACATTTCAATTTTATGTGCCTGAAAATAGGGGCGTAACTTCCTTGATGCCATAACTAGGGCTAAGGCAAATTTTTCAATGGTGGAGTAATTCAATTCTGCTCCATACAACACCTTGCTAACATAATTGATAGGTTTCTGAACTTTGTCCTCTTCCTTGACGAGAACAACACTTAAGGCCTTTTATGAGACTGCTAGATAAAAAAAGAGTACTTCATGATCAACAGGTTTGGCTAATAGTGGTGCCTTGGTCTGTACCTTTTCAAATCTTCAAATCCATCCATGAAACTCAACATCTCATGACCAGCAGTTGCATCAATCAGGACGTCGATCTTTGGTAGGGGAAAACAGTCCTTTGGTCATGCGTCGTTCAGATCAGTGAAATCAGTGCACATCCTCCACTTTCCATTGGCTTTTCTAACCATTACCGGATTAGCCAGCCACTCGGGAAATTGTATTTCCTCTATAAATCCGGCCTCCAAGAGCTTGTCAACTTCTTGTTTTATTGCTTCTTGCCTTTTAGTGACAAACGTTCTCTTCTTTTGTTTCACCGTCTTCCGGTTAGGATCGACATTCAATCTATGAGTAATCAATTGAGGATCGATACCTGGAATATCAGCAACTGTCCATGCGAATACATCACTTTTTTCTTGCAAGAACTTAATTGTTCTGCCCTTCAAGGGTTCCTGTAAGGTGGCCCCAATGTAAGTTACTTTCCCTGGATCAACAGGGCATAGAGGAATGGGAATCAAGTCCTCTACTGGCTTCCCTCGCAGTTCATCATTTTCTCGGACATCCATGTCTTCAATAGGAAGTACTTGCCCCCCGACTACATCAGCCCTAAGTGCTGCTACATAACAACTCCTTGCTGTTTTCTGATCTCCTAACTCTTCTCCGACCTCGTTCCTGGTGGGAAATTTAACTTTCATATGGTAGGTCGAGGGTATAACCTTAAAGGCATGCAAGCCCGTTCGTCCAACAATTGTGTTGTAAGTAGACGGAGCCTTTACAATTAAAAAGTTCAGCATCTGAGTGGCCTCTCGAGGCTCTTGTCCCGTGGTAACAGGTAACTTGATCATCCCTTCAACTTTGGATTCTACCCCCACTAAATCCATAAATGGGCATCTCAGTGGGCGTGAGCTGAGTATCATCGTATCCCATCTTGATGTATACGTCGTGGAACAAGATATGGACCGAGGATCCGTTGTCTACCAAGACACTCTTCACTTCCTAATTTCCTATAATATGAGTTATAACCAATGGATCATCATGGGGAAACTTTACACTTTCTAAATCTGAATCATCGAAAGACAAAGAAACTTCGATTTTGGCTCGCTTTGGGGATTCTCCTACAATATGCATAACTTCATGAGCATAAGCCTTTCTTGAATTATTGGAGGCTCCTGCAGCTGTTGGTCCCCCAAAGATCATATTTATAACTGGCCCTCGTGGCTGGGGATTCCTCCCTCGACCGTTTTGGTCTCTCCTCCTATCTTCATAGTCCATTCTTCCATTATTTCGTTCACCATCTTTGGTGAACCTTCCAAGCTTTCCCCTTCGGATCAGGAATTCAATTTCATCTTTTAGTTGTCTACAATCATCAGTATCATGTCCCACATCCTTATGGAACCGACAATACTTTTCTTTGTCAAGCTTCGAGGGATCAGCCCTTAGTGGCTTCAGCCATCTTACCTGTTTATCTTTCTCTATATCCATCAGGATTTGACTCCTTAGGGCTTTCAATTTTATATAATCTATAAACCTTTGCCCAGGAGTGCTCTTCTTAGGTGGGGACTCGGAGTCATTCGCGGTTTGAGGATATTTGTCCTTCGTATCATACTCTTGGTTATCTCCTTCTGATTGAATTGGCTGCTTCTTCATAGGCTCTTCAGCTTTTATATACTTTCCAGCCCTATCTTGTAGTTGTAGCATACTTTCAGGAGCTCGTTTGGCTAATGACATCTTAAAGTGATCATTCTTCGTTCCTTGCTGCAAGGCTATCATAGCTACCTTATCATCCAGATCAGGGACTTTCAGAGCCTCTTTTGTTAACAGATTTAGATATTCTTTCAGAAATTCCTTAGCACCTTGCTCAAGGCTCATTAAAGAAACAGAGCTTTTTTCGTGAACTCTCCCACTAATGAACTGTTTTATGAATGCTTGACTAAGGTCCCAAAAACTTCCAAAAGAATTAGGGGGTAACCGGCTGTACCACCTTTGAGCCATACCCCCTAGAGTTTGAGGAAACGCCTTACATTTAATCGCATCATTAACAGGTTGTAACAACAAAGCATTAGAAAACGTTCTTACATGATTTGCTGGGTCTCCAGTCCCATCGTACATCTTGATGGAGGGCATCTTAAACTTCCTTGAGATATGAGTATTCATAATCTCCTCTGTAAGCGGAGGGGGGGTTGGGTCATCCAGATCTCCCAAAGGTAAGAGGTCATTGGGATCAGCCCTCACGTTCTCCACTCTCCTCCTTCGTGGAGGATCATCTAGATATATAATTAGGGGTTCATCCCTTGCCTGTCCTGAGCCTCCAACCCTTCCTATGCTCCTAGACTTTTCTTTCTCCAGATCACGCTTGAATTTCTGAATCTCTGCTTCATGAGCACGGATCCTTTCTGCTATTTCCTGAGGAATCGTCCTTTGTTATCCCTAAGATTGAGTATATGTCCCTCTTTGAGCTTCGATTCTTGAACGCCTCCTCGTTGGGGCCATGTCCTCTTCGGATGATGGATCAGTTCCATCCTCAGTGTATGGACCTGAATACTCTCGTACTTCTGGGATAGGGTCCAAACCTCGGATATAAGGAGTCGATTACCTTCTTGCTTGCTGCACGAGTCTACTTCCTCCAACGTCGGAGTACAGGGGCATCCCATAGGTAGGATTAACATTCACCCGTGACGAATGGACAGTGGTGGAGATTTCAAGTCCAGGAGGCTGGGTGTTCAAAGGAGAAATCACCATCTGTAGT
Source organism: Anethum foeniculum (assembly GCA_003724115.2). NCBI lineage: Eukaryota > Viridiplantae > Streptophyta > Magnoliopsida > Apiales > Apiaceae > Anethum > Anethum foeniculum. The sequence continues at coordinate 15,356 of PHNY01019313.1, forward strand.
TGGGGATTCGTTCCTTGTGGATCTTGAGGATTCGTCCCTTGAGCTTGGGTAATCAGGTTCTCCGTAGTGACGGTAATTTCAGCACGAGTTACTGGGGGGACTCAAAAGTTGAGGTCCCTACGTTGGATCGGGTGTCAGTGCCGCTTCGTGTTATTGTCATGGTTGATGTTGTTTTCCCACAGACGGCGCCAAATGTTATGGAATAAAATTAGTATTCTAAAATAGGGTTTTATAGCTTCAAGATTTAATGACTGGTCTCGTGTTTCGTGACTTAAATCTTCCCTTCACAAGATGCATACGTACCTTGCTATTTGCCAATGATTAAGTCAAGAAACATAGTTCAGATTTGAGGGCTCAGGCCCCTTATATAGGTGATGAATCCATGAGTTGGATTAGACTTGGGAGACTTGGTGGGCAAGTCTTTACATTTGATTGGATTTTGGAGTCCTAAATCATAAGGAAACAGACTTCTTATTGATTATGGTTCCTTGGAGGATGTCTGTTAGGAGTCATATCCTTAGTGAGACTCCTTTGAGGAGCAGTTTGACTTGGTTATACTGTTGACTACAAATTTTGATAAATAATATAGCTCATTAGGCTTACATACCTTAACCGGGCTTATGAACTAAAATAATCAATAGGATTACAGATCCAGTTGATCCTATAGTATGGACAGCATCAACTATATTATATATTTCCTTCCCGTTTACAACCCAAGATAGGCCTTATTGGCCCATTGGGCTTAATAAGCCCAATCTTGTGTAATTCGTGGTCCAAGGAATTACTATTTGTCATTTATTATACATATTTAATACATCATTAATTGTGTCTTTAGGGTTGAAATTTTACCCCTATCAGTATCCTAATTTACAAAGGAGATATGTTCGGATTTATAAACAAAATTTTAATATATTGTAAGTAAAAAATGTAATTTAATTTAAAAGATTATAAGTAGAAAATGTATCATAATTTATAAAATAGAAATGTTTGAACTTATAAGTAAAAATGATATCATAATAGAAGATGTGTTCTGATTTGTAAACAAAATTTTAGCATATTATAAGTAGAAAATATATTTTAATTTATAAATGTGGTGGGTTGAATTTTTTTTTTTAACATATTATAAGTAGAATAGGTTTCCTAATAAAGGAGAAGGGCTCAGGTTTATAAAGAAAGAAGATTTTCTAATTTATAAAGGAGAAGAGCCACGTTTATTAAAAGGAGAGAGGTCCAATTTTAACATATTTTAATAATGTCAGTTAGAAAAATATATTAAAATTTTATATTAAATAGAAGATGATTAATTTATTATTCATTTGATGATCAATTTTTACAACATGTTATTTTAAATAATTTATGAAATATTGCAATTAGTTAGTTCATAAATTTATAGTTAAATTATAAAATTTATTTATAAAATATTTTTAAAAAAATTATAACGTCGCCACGAATTTGGTCGACTAGTTGTTATATGTATATAGTCCAATAATAAAAACTTATACTCCCTCTATCCCGTTCATTTCTATACATTTTCTTTTTTGGATGTCTCATTCAATTCTATACATCTCTAAAATTTCCAAAAATAGTAAAATTTTATAAATATAAAAATTAATTACACACACTGCTTTCTTCCACTGCACCCACTTAATGCATTAAATTTTGATTGGTCCCACCACTTTACCCACTTTTATTACTATTTTCCACTAAATTACTCCATCCGTTTCAAAACAGATGTCCACTCTTAAAAAATCACACATATTAAGAAAAGTGAATATTGATAAAAAAGAATGTATTAATTGCATAAAATGAATATAATATGTGAAATATGATTGATCTTGGAAATATATATTAGAGATACATGGAGTGTAGTTGATTTTGGAAATAATTTATATTGAAAGTTGACGTGGACAACTAATTTCAAACAAAATGTTTCTTCTAAAATGAACGTGTATTTTGAAACGGAGGGAATATATTTTCTTTTAACCTCTGTGCCGAAATTATTCCTATAAAATTAAATGGGACGAAGAGAGTAACGATTAATTAGATTTAAAAAATCGAATCACGGACATGTTGTAAAGAATTAATTTACGAGTTAATTAAAAACCGGACGTGACCGAAGTCTAATCTTACTACCTACGTAGGAGTGGTATGCATAGTGGGTAGAGCACGGTTCGGATTGGGGTGGTTTTTGGCTAAAACCAAAATCAAAACCGCATACCCTCGGTTTTTAAAATATAAAACCGCAACCGCAACCGCAACCGAAGCTATCGGTTCGGTTTTAAAAATCTCGGCTCAATTTTTATCGGATCGATTTCGGTTATAAAACCGTCTTGAATAAAATTGAGAAAATAAATGCGATTAGTAGAATTTTTAAGCATATAAAGTACAAAGTACATTTGTCCCAAAATAAGACTACATAGCTTTCATAATAAATTATAAAAACCTAACATTAATTCGTGAAAAATGACACAAATTTTGAAATCTTTTTTGATCGGAGCGAACAGCAGCATGCATGAGTACTGATTCTTCAGCAAAATACTTCTCTGATTACCATAAAATCCACCATCTTGCACATCCTCAGGCCACCTAAAATAATAAAAGAACATTGAGCAAGGGCATGAATATTAGTAAGGATATTAAGATGAATCTAGCAAGAAAATTGAAAGTACAAATAGCGTAGCTGCATAGACTTCGCCTGGATATATATATATATTAAAGATTCAAGTTCCATCTTAAGCAACTAGTGTGCAGTTATTAAAGCTTTTTTGTTGACCCGAGTACTCGATACTGCTGAAGCCCAAATTCAACAGCTTAGTAGTCCAAGCTAAATTTCTTTTTTATTATTTCTGATTTTTGATCCTATAATATGTATATTTATTAATTAAAAAATTATATATATATATATACTAAATATAAGTTATTTATTTATTTTAAATAATCGGTTCGGATTAGATTTTTTCGGTTCTTTTTTTACTTATAGCCGAAACCGATTTTCGGTTTCGGTTCTAATTTTTCGTATTTGGTTTCGGTTTCGGTTTCGGATCGGTTTTTTACGGTTCGGTTTTTAACGGTTTCAGATTTGGATTTTTCGATTTTTTTCTCAGCTCTAATGCATAGCATACACGCATACAGTAAATATAGAATTCATTTTTGTGTATTTACTATTCAGATAATTAGAAACTACCATGATCAAACTGTCAATTTTCCAAATTTCTGACTCTTCTCTCTCTTGCATGGAGGGATGAAAACCATAACACAAAAACAGAAACAAATGTTTTGTATATGTATGTATAATAGTGGCTCCCTCACATATATAGTATAGGGTTTCATTCATATTTCAAAACTGGTATACTCGCGTTCGAGTTTGCAAAAATGGTATAGCTGAAAAGCTTTTGATTTTTCCCTATTATAAACGCCATTGCAAATGGAGTTTATAATAGAGCCCTATTATAAACGCCATTTGCAATGAAGTTTATAGCTGATGGCTTAATTTCCAGCATTTTTAGATATTAAATGATGTAATTTGTGTTTTTTTAATGTTGTGCGAGTAGTTTTCGGTTAATTAAAAATTGTCCGCTAAATGAATAAAAAATAAATTTTATTCCAAGTTAACATGTTTTTGTCATTCTTTGATAGAAGCAAAAAAAATCAGAAAACTAATATACGCAACCATGTAATTTTCAGGCCCGAAAATGCATGGCGAACACAAATTTTGTTAAAAGTTGTTCGAGGAGGCATGTTCACGATACTATAAAACATGTTTGCAAATGTTTAATTTCCGTTTTTTTTGTTCCGTTTGCAAATATTAATGTTCTACTTCAGTATGAGCCAAAAAAATCAGAAAACTAATATACGCAACTATGTCATTTTCATACCCGAAAATGCTTGGCGAACACAAATTT
>PHNY01019357.1:3125-13952 GCA_003724115.2 Anethum foeniculum
TACCGCTCATTATCCAACACCCCACCTGGTTCCTAGTAAATGGAATACGCTACGGCTTACAAAAAACCAATTCCCCTTCGGCCTACGGAAGCCACGTCCCCTCCTCGTCACCTGCTCCCCCTTAGTCATCCTAGATTTCTAGGTATGTAATTCACATGTCCCCCTAGCTCATCCCCGTCAACTACTCTACACCTAGGCAAAACACCTAGATTTCTCCCAAAGAATACCGGTAAAATGACTCACCCCTAAAAAAGTATAGAGGACGAAAAATAAGAAAACTGAAGGGGAGAATACACAACACACACACACACACAAATCTTCTGATAATGACTATAATCGCTACTGAAACCGAGTGAGATTCCTACGGCCATCATTTGGTGCCGCCTCCGGGGATCGGAAATTCTTTAATATCCACTGACAATGACCGTATGCAAGATTCACTGCACCCGTAAAACACCAGGAACTTGAAATATCAAATAAAAAATATAAGTGATAGATTGAGTGACCAGTTTACTCCGTACCACTCATCATCCAGCACCCCACCTGGTTCCTAGTAAATGGAATATCCTACGGCTTACGGAAGACCATTTCTTCTTCGGCCTACGGAAGTCACATCCCCTACTCGTCACCTGCTTCTCCTTAGTCATCCTAGATTTTCTGGGATGTAATCCACATTTCCCCCTAGCTTATCCCCGTCAACTACTCTCCACCTAGACAAAACACCTGGCTTTCTCCCTAGGAATACCGGTAAAATGACTAACCCCTAACAAAGTATAGAGGACGAAAAATAAGAAAAGTGAAGGGGAGAATACACAACACACACACACAAATCTTCTGATAATGACAATAATCGCTACCGAAACCGTGTGAGATTCCTACGGCCATCATTTAGCGCCGCATCCAGGGATCAGAAAATTTTTAATATCCACTGACAACGACCGTATGCAAGATTCACTGCACCCGTAAAACACCAAGAACCTGAAATATCAAATAAAAAATATAAGTGAAAGATCAAGCAACCGGTTTACTTCCAACCGCTCATCATCCAACACCCCACCATATTTGCCAATTCAAAACCAGTTATCCAACTTAAGAGCTCAATAACGGTATATGGAAGAACACATGGACGATTTTCCAGCCCATATGGCCGCCAACTATCACGGACAACCTAAATATCAATACCAACCTCAAGAAAGACGAGATTCTATCTCTACCCAATTCCCGGAATAAAGTGACTCCTATCATACCTATGATTCCTCACACAAAGTCAGACTTGCCTCGAGCCATAGCTTTGACCGTAATGTTCACAGAAACCCTGCTCAATCCTCCTCCGGATAGTATGAGTCTGTCTTTTCGTCTCTCCGGACGAACAAGGTCTCAAGACAAAAGGCCCTAAAGAGATAGGAATCACGTGTATGAGAGGAGAAGAAGATCCAGATTGACTAGTCATCAAAGAAGAATGTCTCCCATCATTATTCAGCAGAACGTCCCGACTCCCCATCCTGCAGAACATGGTGAAGTAGGCGATAGACTTACTAGGCTTGAGGAAATGCTTACAGGGGCACCATTTGAAGTTCCAATTGGTAGGTCCCCATTTTCTCGAGAGTTGTAGGCGTCCCGAGTAGACCAAGGTGTTAAAATAACCGGCTTAGAGTCTTTTAATGGGACAACCGACCCCAACGGTCATTTGAGTTAGTATGAGAACCTTATGATCTTCCACAGATATAATGATATCACTAAGTGTCGGTTGTTCATCTCAACTTTTAAAGCATATGAACGTACCTGCTTTTCCAATTTACCCCTCAGAATTGTTGGATCTTGGGAGGAATTCACAGTGGCTTTCTTAACCAAATTTCGTGTTAATACCCCTCATGCAATGCACATGATCTCTTTAGAGAATGTTAAACAAAACCCTGGAGAATCTTTTCAAGAAATTCAAAACGGTAGCTTATAAGATCCGAGAGTTACGGCCTGCTAACGTCGTAGACTCGTTCATCAGAAATTTAAATTACCAGGAGTGCAAAGATTGCTCCAAAGAGCTGTGCAACAAAGAGCCTACGGATTTGTACGAAGCCTATAATATCGCCTCCATGTATATAATTACGGACGAAAGGATTATGGCCTACTACCCCAACTCAAGAAATGAAGCCTCTGGCTCCCGGTATCAAGCTATGCAAGTTAATACCGTAGATGGTTTCAGGATGAAAGGGCCGGAATACTTCCCTATAGACTGAAGATTCCCCCCTGGTACTAGAGGGAAGATCCCAACTTCACTTCCTTGAATAAGAAGATCTCACAAATTCTGAGGGAAATTCATGTCAGGGAGTTTTTCGTGCTCCCCACCCCGATGTGCACCCCAGCAGAGAAAAGGGTCCGGTCACGTTTTTGTGATTACCATGATTGGACATTCCATAGACGAATGCACTTCTCTCAAATATTTCTTGGAAAAATCAGTCAAGAGAGGTCAGATTGATGAGTTCGTAGGACCCCGAAGGGCCAATGATCCTCCTAAACCAGAACCTCATGTAAGAGATGTCAGACCATGTCATGTGGTTGACATGATCATTGGGGGGGTCCACAATAAAGAGGTGATGCAATTGGAGGCAAATCCTTTCATTTTCAGATGGACAAATACTGTGATAACCTTCACAGATGAAGATTATTCCAAGCGGGCTCAGTGCAGGGGTGGTCCTCTAACGGTACAGCTAGATGTCATGAATCAAGATGTTAAAAAGGTATTTTAACAGGTCATATGCCGACATCATATTTAGGCACGCCCTTAGAAGAATGATTCAAAAAGATAAAGAGGACTGGAAAGAACAAATGAATACGGGAGATATATAGGGACCTCTCTACGGATTCGGCGACAATGTTGTACCAATACAGGCATCATTGATCTTCCCACCACTTTTGGCACTAACCCACAAGAGGTAAAAGCTCTTATTAGATACTGCATTATCGATATTGCTTCACCTTATAATATCATCATAGGGCGACCCACTTTGTTCTCCTTGGGGGCCATTATCTCTACTCCACACATTAAAGTAAAATTTTCTACGGTATTCGGCCTGGGTGAACTTAAGGAGGATAATGAGGCTTTCCAATTCTGCTACTCTGCCTCTCCCTGTTTAGCCCAAACCCAACCTAAGAAGAGGAAACTCTATGGGAAAAATAAGCAAGACACTTCATCCCTCATGCTTTCAAGAACCTCAAGACCAAGACAACGCAGATTCTTGTAATCGAGGATCCTGACAACCTTTCTTTAATGGCTTCCCAAGCCCCGAAACTTAAATGAATCCCCAAAACTATTCCAGGTGAAGTAATGGAACAAGTGGAGCTTATAGAGGGGAATGGTTCAAGGTTAGTTTCTATCGGCAGCGAACTTTAAGAACCTTTAAAGGATAAGTTGGTTAGCTTCCTGCAAGAATATTTAGATGTGTTTTCCTGGAAACCTGAGGATATGTCAGACTTGGATGAGGCCGTAGCCATGCACAGGCTACACATTGACCCCCAAGCTAAAATTGTCAAGCACAAAAGAAGAAATATTTCCCCCGAACGACAACAAGCAGTAGATGAAGAGATCAATAAGTTGTTAAATGTAAATTTTATTTAAAAGATTCATTTCCCTGAATGGATAGTTAATGTCGTGTTGGTCAAAAATCAAATGGGAAGTGGAGAGTCTGCATAGATTATACTGGCCTCAACAAGGCCACCCTAAAGGACTACTATCCCCTACCCGTCATTGATCAACTCATTGATGCTATGGCTAGTCACGTTCCGTTTAATATTCTTGACGCCTTATCTGAGTACAATTAAATAACTCTTGCTCCTGAAGATCGTCCTAAGATTGCTTTCATAACACACCGAGCTGTATATGCCTACAAAGTTTTGCCCATGGGCCTCATGAATGCTGGCGCCATGTATCAATGGACAATGAAAAAAATTTCTCCCAAGCATATTGGAAGAAATTTGGAAGTGTATGTGGATGATATGATAGTCAAGTCTGAAACTAAACAAGACCATATACAGGATCTAAGAGAAACTTTTGATACCTTGAGACGATTTCAACTCAAGCTGGACCAGACTAAATGCTCCTTTGGAGTTGTCAGTGGAAAGTTTTTAAGCCATATGATCAACGGTCGAGGTATAGAAGCTAATCCTGAAAAAACTAGGGCTCAAGCCCTGAACAAATCCAATCTCTCAATGGCTGCCTTACTTCCCTTCGACGCTTCATATCGAAACTAGCTAAGAGAAGTTTGTCATTCTTTTAAGCTCTCAAAGATAAACAGGTCTAAAGATATCATCTGGACCCCTATATGTCAGTAGGCCTTTGACGCACTAAAATAATATCTTTCCTCACTTCTCATTCTATCTCAGCCTATTCTTGGAAGGTCATTATACTTATATCTAGTAATAGCCCCGGAAGCCGTCAGTTCTTGTTTACTACGAGAAGAGGCCGGAAAATAACTTCGTATCTATTATGTTAGCCATGTGTTACGCGATGATGAGACTCGATATCCGGTGATCGAAAAAGTAGCCCATTCCATTCTGCTAGCTAGCCATCCAAAAATTGAGGTCGTATTTTCAAGGTCACGATATTAAAGTCTATTCTAATTATCCTCTACACAACTCTTTTTGGGAACTCTCAAATCTGTGTCATGAGAATTTCCCCCTTTCTTCACCTTCTTCGGTGATCCCTTCGAGGAAAATACTGCCTTTTCAGGAGCCACGGAAAATTCGCAGAACTCTTAAAGGAAATTCGCAGAACTCTTCCTTAAACGCCCCACTACTACTGATACTTTACCTTTAGGAGCCACATATCTTAAAGGAACTTCAGGTACTATCTCTCTTTCTTTAGTCCTCCCCTCCTCCCTCTCATCTCGACTCCCACTACTTTCCTCACTCAAACTTTCATCCGAATCGACATCGCCTCTTCCTCCGAAATTGATAACGAAACATTATCTGAATCCCTAACGCTCTTCTCACTCCTAGCCATTTCTTTTTAACAATCTTACAATGAATCAAGAATAGAATCATTATGTGTGTCTACGCAACGCTTTCACAGTGACATTCAAGAAATCAACAAAAAGACATCCACCTTTTAGAGTAGTTTTCCAATTAAGCTGCCCTTTTATTTAAAATTATGTGTCCGTATACTTACTCAATATCCAACTCCTATTCAAAATCTCGAAGAAACACAAAAGAACCCTTTGCACCACAAAGGAAAACATGAGAATAATTTAAAGAAATGAAGTATATGAGAAGTACCTTAACAAGGAAAAGAGAAACGATGAACTTGATTCGTAACCTCGACCCTTGAAGCTGCTTCTTTAGAATGCTTAACTGCTTACTTTGTTCGCCCCTTACTTCGTGTAAAACTATTATGAAAGCTCTAATAAGAAATTAAAGCGATTTGAGTCTATGTTTATATATACTAAATTTTAATGTTACTTAACCCAAGAAAAATAAAGTGAGAGAGGGGGAGAGAAAAGTGTGACAAATGTTCCCTCCTTGGTTCCTCGAAAATTAAAAAGGGGACGGTTACTCATCATGGCCCCTGTCCTACCTTCCTTTTTTCTACTTCTCTCTTTCCTTCCATGTTGCACACCACGTTCACGACACGTCACTCCTATTTACACTTCTCCCAAATATTTTGCTCCTTTTACTTGGTCCCTTCTTATCCCTATTTTTATTAAACACTGATTTTATCACATCAGTTTTATTTACGTTATCTTATTCGCCTCGTTTATCCTCCCTTATTTTTCCTGATTTTGGACGCCCGGTTATCCCTCCTCTACCCTTTAAATTCTCATAATTCTTTATAAGCGAAGTTTCCTAAAGAAACATTTTCTCACTAAAGGGGGCAAATGATGGCGGAATAAATTTTTGCATTCCCTATTCCTACGTTTTTACAGCCTTCGTCCTCCGTAGTCCTACGGCCGGGTTTCTAGCAAATGGAATATGCTACGGCTTACGACAGGTCATTTCCCTTTCGGCCTACAGAAGTCACGTCCACTCCTTGTCACTTGCTTCCTCTTAATCATCCCAGATTTTCATGGATGTAATTCACATGTCCCCTAACTAATTCCCATCACCTACTCTACACTTAAGCAAAACATCTAGTTTCCTCTCTGGGAATACCGGAACATGACTCACCCTTAAAAAAATATAAAGGACGAAAATTAAGAAAAGTGAAGGGGAAAATACACAACACACATACAAATCTTCTGATAATGGCTATAATCGCTACGGAAACTTAGTGAGATTTCTATGTCCATAAGCTGCTATGAAAAAAACCAACAGAAAAGACCAACTATCATACAATTAACTCTTATCAAATGCCTAACACAATAAAATTATCAAAATACAAATGCATCAATATTATCGGCTCCATGACAGAAAAGAAATATTATGTTGTCAAGCTAGTATCTTAGAAAGAGCTGATATGAATTTTACTCAATCTCATGCTATCAAGTAATTCATTTATTTTATCAAAACCTGGCATACCTGTAATTCAGAACCGCGGTGGACATGAGACAGAAAAGTGTCATGTGAATTACTAATAGTTACTATTGCAAGATGCAAAATGACTATAGTCATTGCTATACTTTGGCATCAAAAAGTGTCTTTTGATGCTAAAATAAAACTTCAACTTCAAAGCTAGATGCATTTTGATATCAAATATTTTTAAATTTACCTAAATTTTGTCACTTTTCCCTAAAGTTCATTTAAAGCACACTAACATGCATCTCATTTGTAGTTGTTTGATGATGTGGCTAGATGCATAAATACATTTTTGATTTCAAATTTAGAACCAAGAATGCATATATGCATATTTGCATCCAAGTATAGAACCACTTTGGAATTGAAATTTTTGACATTTTGTTTCAAATTATAGAAATGGTACTAAAGATAGCATTGCATTGGACTTGACACTTTTAGAAATTTAGGTAACATATTACGCCATGCTGTAATATGTTACTCCCAATATTTCAGTACCTAAAAATATATGTTTGTATGTTTCATTTTAAAAATTTATATAATATATATAAAAGTATTAATTTATTTATTTTAATAATCAGATTAGTTTCGAATTTTTTAGGTTCGGTTTTAATGAACTGAACAATCGGTTTCAATTTCGGTTATTAATTTTTCGATTTCGGTTCGGATTTAGATAATTTGATTTTTATCAATATTTAACGATTCCGATTTCGGATTTTTTCGTTTTTTGCTTGGCCCTAGTGGCAGCTGTCACTCCGTAGAACAAATCCACCTCGTACTGTAAAATTAAAACCTCTTCGCAATAAAAAAGTGCCTTAAACCTTGTTTATTATTGTTGTCCCAGAACTAACAGCTTTCAAATGATTCACCAATGCATACAAAGAAATTAATGGGTCATCCGTATATCGGATTTTCTACCGTAACTCATGTGCACACAATAAACGCGGAAACTTGTAAATTCAACTTATTTTTATTGGTTCTTTACTTAAGTAGTGGTGGACCCCTGCATTCACAAAAAATAAACCAATCAAAATAATTCAAATTTACAAATTTCCGCGCTTATTGTGTGCCCATGAGCACAAGGTAGAAAAACCGTTCATATATACTCCTTATATCCTACTCCCCTGTCCCATTCAATTCTCTACGTTACTTTTTGACATGCTTTTTAAGACTTCTTTAAAATATAGTTTCATAATTTTTATGAATAAAAAAAAAAATTAAATTATGAAACTACACTTTATAATAATTTTGAAATGCGTGTAAACAGTACACGTAGACAATTCAATGGGACGGAGGGAGTATTATTCTGGACCAAAGATCAATGTTACGTACGTCTTCATACAACTGACTTTTCCATGACTTTCTGGAAGCACAAGAGAACCCCATTCTGCACACTGGTGTGATTCAGTTTCACTATTAAGAAAACTAATATATGATCCGCAAATTGAAAACGAGTTTACTCAACATTTCTGTTACTCCGTTCATGTATATATTAACTTTTGTCATTAAAATGTTGTCTGAGGGTCCTGTTCCTCACAATTATCGTTGTCCCTATACTTCACTGTTTCAAGACTTATATATTCTGAAGTTAGTAGCAAAGAGTACTAGAAATTTTTCCCTGTTTCCACTCACACCTTGAGTATCCTGGGTTTCTCCATCACTACTCTGAAAGAAAAATGTTTCCTTTGACTACGAGCATGAATTGACTTCCGAGGTTCCCAGTAATTCAGTGAAGTTTCAAAACATCTTCTCTTAAGTTTGGATCTCACCCTGGTCTGCGGCCTCAAAAGTACAGGGCAGAAACTCGTCTATTGGTTTCAGATACTAGTAAAAGACACAACAGCTATTTCTCAAATGCAAAACTAATATTGAATTTTACACTAGATATCATTTTTTGCAAATGTAGTACACACTTCACACTGTTTATAATGATTTTTCTGGCAATAAATAAATACAAATCTATCACATTCATTAGGATGAGTTGAACTCATTTCAATTCAATTCATTCAAGATTATTACAAAATTTAAAGCTATGACTTCATCGTCAGTCATCTTAGGCTTTTGCTTTATTCATCTCTTATTGATTAAAACCATCTTATTCTATACCAGTCATATAATGTCTAGCCTTTCTAAAACCTGTGCAACCCCTGACAATCCATTAATTATCTGTTGTGTGCAAACCATTGTAATCCAGCACACCTAATTCATTCTCCTGCCTGCAACTTCTATCAGATGCATGACAGAACTAAACCTACAAATCTTATTGTGCAAGCCACTAAAACCTAATTCATAGATCAATAGAACAGTCAAACCCATATAAGTTATCTGCAGTTAAAAAAAAAAAACAAGAAGAAAAGACAAGTAGTAGCCACACTCCAAAATCTTATCGCTGTGGCTGCTTAAAGGGTAAAACTCCTTACTAAGTTTGTTGCGTTTTCTATATCACTCTCATGTGCCTTTATAAACCTAAAGCCGGGGAAGGACATAAACAGAACCTCGTAACTACTGTAGAGGAAAAAATGAGAAAGAATAAACTGCATCAATGATTAGGCTTTGGTTTAGCGTGTTCTAGCATCAAATTCAAACCTATATTAACAATATATTGTTGTAGAACGTGTTAAAATATAATATAGAAAACACTTATAATTATATTTATGCATAGATATAAGAACAGTAATTCCAATTGGCCTTTTATCATGTGCTGGGTCTGTTCATTAGATAGAGTTTACACATGCCTTATCAATTGTTCATTATTGTTACACTTATGTAAATTCATTGAACGAACGAGCATAGGACATGCGTAGCTACGGTCTACTATAGCCAGATATATTATTACGGGACACCAGGAATACAAAAACATTATTGATAATTCCTTCTTGTATGACATTGTTATTAGATTTCTCAAGTGTAGTAACTCAGAAAATAAACAATTTCTCAGTAGTAGTAAGTCAAAAATAATTCATTTTGTAAATATTTTTCTTTATGAAGAATAAAGTTAACCTTGCACGAGAGGGGGAATGAGCAGGGAAAGATAGGAGGCAAAACTTGTATGCCATATTAAACATATATAGAGACCCAAAACTGTTTAATTTGTCACATTATAAGAAACCAATGACTGATTTGCTCTATAGCTGTCTTTTCCCTCACTAAAATCTCGGGCTAAACAGCTAACAGTGTCACCAAAACCATTTATCATTTAAAGATCGCGGATTCATAACATCAAAAAAAAAAAAAAGTTAAAAAATTAAGTTTCAGCTGTTCGGAAGGTCAAAAACTAACACTTACTGCCTGACAGACAAATTTCAAGAAAATAGTTGGTAAAACGTTCACACATTATCCCTATATGTAGTTAGACAGTAATATATTCAGATGCAATGATCCAATATAAACATAAAACAGGCATAAACATTGGCAGTTCAATACACTGATAAACAGACATAAAACAGTAATAACCGTTCAACGGCACATACACACACATACATAGCTAAAAAAACTCGGAAACACGAAACCGATCCATACCCTACTCAACTTGTTTAACAGGAGCAGGAACATCAACTGGCACCGCGACATAACCCAACTTCCTTTTGGCAGCACTAACCTCATCCTCCTCTTCATCAGACTCATCCACACCCAAATCAAAACCCCTGGCAGAACAAATATACCACATCAAATACATAGTCGCAGCCGCAAGCGCACCGCACCCAACGCCAAACAACAGCGCACTCACAATACTCAGAATATCGAGAGTCCGATCACGAATCGAATTGCCAACGGAGGAATCGTAATTGAGAGTTGACTTTTCAGAAGTCAACGTAGAGGGGATCACGAAGGGGCGGGAGAGGGGTTTGTCGAGGGTCATTTGGTGGAAGGGGAGTTTTTGGGTGTACGAGAAAGTGATGAATCGGGGATTGGGGAAGAGGAGATCAGGGTTTTGATTGGTGGGAAAAGAGGAGGATGAGGATGAGGACGAGGAGGAGCTTATGAAGAGGATTGTTTTGCAGGGTCGTGCGTTGACGGAGATGGTGGTCACAGCGAGGAGGATTGTTACGAGGAGGAGGAGACGGTGAATCGCCATTAAAATTAGGATCTTTTTAGCAGCTCTGTTTGGTTTGTGTCCGTCCGTGTATTCTTTTTTTTTTCTTTTCTTTTTTTATTTTATACCAGATGGTAACCCGCACGGGTCCAAGATTAAAAATATTAAATTAATACTCCCTCCGTCTCTTAATACGTTTCTCATTTAGAATGTCGGGACTGTTCATAACATGAAACAAATTACTAATTTACGCCAAATCTATAAGACCAAATATAGTCATGAGTGGTCTCGTT
>PHNY01019377.1:5615-17727 GCA_003724115.2 Anethum foeniculum
GATATTTTAATTATCCGTAATATTTTTGGAAAATAGAAATATTATAGTTGCCCCCGTGATAATTAGCTAGTTATTAATAATAATAATAATAATTATTATTATTATTATTATTATTATTATTATTATTATTATTCTATTTTATTACATACACTTGTACGTGATATTTTCGTAAAGAGAGATATTTTAGTTGCTCGAGATATAAAAAAAGCTAATTGGTCATTTATTAATAAGTATATTATTATTATTATTATTATTATTATTATTATTCTAGTTTATTAAATTGACTTATCCGTGATATTTTCGGAAAAGAGAGATATTTTAGTTGCCCGTGAAATTTTTGATAAAAAAATATTTTAGTTGCCCGTGATATTTTAGGAAAATGTGACGTTTTAGTTGCCCGTAATATTTTTGGAAAAGGAGATGAATTAGGTGGAAAAAATAGAAAACTTAACATGTTTTAGTTGAAAAAAGTAATTGGTATTTTAGTTGAAAATGATAATTGATTTACGTGTTTTGATTGCAATAATATTTCTGAAAATAGAAGCATTTTAGTTAAGAAAAATAGAAAATGTAACATGTTTTGATTGAAAAATGTAACTATATATGATATTTTTATATAATGTATAAATTTTTTTTTATGGAAATTACTTTTTTTTTTAAATATATAATTAAGTAAGGGTAATTAGGTAAAATCACCGTGTACCAAGAAACAGGTACCGAGGACCAAGCTTTTAATGTTTCATCTATTATAATATAGTATAAATTATTCAAAACCACTATATCATTTTATCCTATATAATATTTGGGTCTACCCAGGTATGCAGTTAATACGCAGTTAACTAATCAGAAAATTATGAATTATTTTATCACCAATCAGAGCGCTGTCATAAATTTTAGACTGATCATTTTATATTAAGATGTTTTCTTATTTAATATTCTCATAATACTTTACTAACTATGGTTAGTTAACAATTCTAATTTGTATACACTAATGATTTTATTTAACATATTCATATAATACATATTTTTAAAATCAAATAATATTTACTAAAAAATCACTATTTTAATTTGAAATCAATCACAATGTATATAAAATTAATATTTTAAGTTAATTTTCATAATTTTACATTTATTAAACAACAACTCTTTTAATATATAGTCAATCACAATTATTCTACTATACATTATAAATTAGAATCACTATTTTAATTTGAAATCAATCACAATATATATACAATTATATATTTTAAGTTAATTTTTATNTAATTTTACATTTATTATGCAACAAATATTTTACGAGCCGAGTTCGAGTAGCTCACGAACCGTTTGGCTTAATTGCACCTCTCATTAACAATAACAATAAACAAATATATAAGGAAAACATGACTAATGTACACGCATTTGCCAAAATTTCCTCAGTACTGACCCTGTATATGTTAGATACGTTGTGCTAACCATGTGGCTATCTGGCTGGGAAATTAACATTCGTACAAAATATTGGTGCGGGAATGGGGGTAGAGGGTGTTGAAAAACGCATGAATATGAAGTATGATCGATATGGACATATACATGTCAGGCGTGGTCGGTGTACATATATTCATGAGAAGCGTGAACCGCTTATGTATAGCTTAGATTAGTTCGACGACGATAGGACATGAGTGTTATTGATACAAGTTTTTATTCAAGATTAAAAAACGCATGTATGTCAAGCAGTGATGGTGAGTATATAGAAATATTTTAAAAAATAGAATATCGAGCCTCTAATAAGGATAATGGACATTTAATAATTTTATATTAAATATAATAAATATAAACTTTTAATATTTTAAAAAATAATTGTTCGGTTCGTAGCACCGGTATAAAACGCCCGTGTTTGAATCATAAACAAAACTACTAATAATTTGATATTATCAAACGTAAAGGAAAAAATACGAAGTAAAATATTAGAAAAATAAAAAAGTAAAAAATACAAGTAAAATATTAGAAAAATAGAAAAGTACATTCCCAAAATTACCCAAACTTAAAATCATTCCTGTACACCCTCACAACACCGGATAAAACCTCCCCTCCCCAACTCAATTACAAAACCCTAAACCCTAATTTAAACAAAAACCCTCACCTCTCGGCAATATACAAGACGCCGATACACACAAGCTCCATAAAAATGTCTTTATATTTACTTTACGAATGTGCATCAGGATACGCGTTGTTTAATTGTCACGGACTCGATGAAATCGGTCAGAACACTGAAGCGGTTCGTAACTCGGTCACTGACCTGAGTCGGTTCGGCAAAGTTGTCAAACTCGTTGGGTTTAACCCGTTCGACTCGGCTCTCGATGCTCTTAATCAAATTAACGCCGTCTCTGAAGGTAGTCAGTCTTTTGTTATGTCATATTTGTGTTTTATTGATTTTGTTATGTGATATTTGTTACTCTTAACGTGTCGAAGCTCGTGTTGTTTCGAGAGTTATAGCGCTACTGTGAATTGTAATTTTCGCGATTTTTCTGTAGTTATAGTGTCTGTGCTATTATTCATTCTATATTATATGATAAAATGTGTAATGCCGTTAAAGAACCATTTGTTTGCTTAGAAGTTAAAATGCCGTTAGTGAAGCTTCCTATTTGGTTTTTGTTTATTTTTTAGGGTAAATTGTGTGCTTGATACTGATTGATTGTGAATTATATAGATGTTTTAACAGTTTGCTTATGATCTAACGAAATGTTTTTACATTGCATTCTAAGTGAACTATTGAAGTATTCGTAACTATCATTGTTAGAAAAAGTTATAACTTTTTGCTGTTTTATTGTTGAGACGAGATTTTGTATGATGATATGTTTCGTGACTGGACCTATTTTATGCTTTGTTTTGTAATTCACATATTCTATTCTAGTATAATTAATACTATTCAGCCTTTTGTTTTTGGAACATTTAATTATAAATGTATACTCTAATATTGAGTGTAAGTTTGCAGGTCAAATGACTGATGAGCTGCAGAGTTTTTTGTCACTTAATCTCCCTAGTGTTGGGAAAAAGTCCAAATTCAGTTTAGGGGTATCAGAACCTAAACTTGGTTCGCATATCTTTGAAGTAACAAAGATCCCCTGCCAGAGCAATGAGTTCGTTCTCGAGCTTCTTCGCGGTGTACGCTTGCATATTGATAGGTTCATTGAGAATCTTAAGGTTGCTTGCTTCGTCTATTCTTTCTCTTTTTTACTTTCTAATTGTGTCGCTAGTTTACTGATTTTCTTTCTTTTGTCCAAAAACTCGTATAGCCTGGTGACTTGGAGAAGGCCCAACTTGGTCTTGGCCACAGCTACAGCAGAGCAAAGGTCAAGTTTAACGTAAACAGGGTTGACAATATGGTTATTCAAGCGATATTTCTTCTTGATACTCTTGATAAAGATGTCAACTCCTTTTCCATGAGAGTAAGGTAATAGTAATCTTTAGTTCATATGTTTGGTACAAGTACTCATACCTATCTTCTCCTGATAAATATCATTCAGCCGAGTTTTGGTTTGGTTACTGAAGTTGTGCTTTGTTGCAGAGAATGGTATTCTTGGCATTTTCCTGAACTAGTGAAAATTGTCAATGACAATTATCTATATGCAAAAGTTGCCAAATATGTGGACAATAAATCCGAGCTGTCAGAAGATAAATTGCCAGGTTTAATTGACTTGGTTGGAGATGAAGATAAAGCAAAGGAAATCGTGGAAGCTGCCAAAGCCTCAATGGGTATGTTGAGATGTAGTTGGTTCTTTCCGACATTGCATTACAATTACATGTTGTATATCTGTTCTGACTAATTAACCCATTTTTCAGGGCAAGATTTGTCTCCTCTTGACTTGATAAACGTCAAGTTATTTGCTCAGAGGGTAATGGACCTTGCAGAGTACAGGAAGAAACTTTATGACTATCTGGTTGCAAAAATGAGTGATATAGCACCTAATTTGGCTGCACTAATTGGTGAAGTTGTTGGAGCTCGTTTGATATCACATGCCGGCAGTCTTACAAATTTGGCCAAGTGCCCTTCTTCTACCCTTCAGATCCTTGGTGCAGAGAAGGCACTTTTCAGGTATTCTAGTCTATTCTAGTCTTGTTCTCTAATAATTGGTCGTCTCGTAGAATTTACTGCCACAAAGTTTAACCACCATACCTAGATGTATGTGTACTTTAGGTACCATCATGAGCATAATGATTTTAAGGAGCTATATTTGTTATCTGAAATCCCTTTGTTGCAGTGTCACAAATTTTTTTTTGCTTCAGGGCATTAAAAACACGTGGTAACACACCCAAGTATGGTCTGATATTTCATTCTTCTTTTATTGGACGGGCATCTGCTCGTAACAAAGGTCGAATGGCTCGCTATCTTGCCAACAAGTGCTCAATTGCCTCTCGCATTGACTGTTTCTTAGGTAAATTTGACGTGTCTGAAAAGAAAGTTGTCAGATATTATATTACACTCTTTTTACCATTTCTTTTCTGAGTGGATGAAACCTTAGTTGTTAACTAAAATTGGGTTTCTCTCTTGTGAACAAAGACAAAAATACCACCGCTTTTGGGGACAAGCTGCGAGAGCAAGTTGAGGAGCGATTGGACTTTTATGACAAGGGAGTTGCACCTCGCAAAAATATTGACGTGATGAAAGTTGCTATTGAAAATGTGGATAACGAAGGTATGTAAAGTTTTCTTGTGCTTGTGTCCTCCTTCAGTACTGTTTTTAGTATTTGAGAATTTTAAATTTAGATTGTAAGTCTTGTATTTGTGGTGATTGTAATGTCCTCTTCCTGGCCGATCTTAAGTTGCAGGTGCGGAGGAGGTTGTAAATGGAGCAACTTTGAAATCCTCAACAAAAAAGAGCAAGAAAAAGAAATCTACAGATATGGATGAAGCTGATGAGGAGGACGTGAACGGAACACCCGTGAAGCCGTCAGCAAAGAAAAGCAAGAAAAAGAAATCCTCAGAATCAGATGTTGAAGAAACACCTGCGCAGCCTTCAACAAAGAAAAACAAGAAAAAGAAATCCACAGAAATGGATGTAGATGATGCCCCTACTGAACCTTCCTTGAAGAAAAGCAAAAAGACAAAATCCAAAGTTGATCCTGTTGTCAACGGCGATAGCATAGCTACAAATGGAGACGGTACTGCAAAGAAGAAAAAGAGTAGAAAATCGGACTAAGACTTTGAATTATTATTAATTACAGTTTAAGCCAGTGAGGACTGAGATTAATTAATATGTTCCCTCCAAGGGCTGTGTTTCTGGTTGTAGGTTTTGTCAAGGTTGTCCTTTCCTTTTGGTTAAAGTTAAACTAAACTATCCTAGCAATGTTGATTTTCTATTACTTCATTTTAAATGAACTGTTTGTACCAATTTATATCAATTGCTTTCTTGGTCCATATATTAATGCTTGCTTATTCTTGTAATGCTACTTCATTGGTTTATCATAGCCACCTTATCAAGCTGCTGTTTGGGAAAACAAAGGGCAATGTCCAGGTGGAGAAATTGTATTCTTTTACACATAGTCGAGATAGGAAAATTAATAGTTTGCATTTTTAGTTTCGTTTTGGATCGAAAAGGATCTTTTACGTACACATCCTTGATTTTGGAGACAGGCAGCTAAATTTGGTGGATGAAACATCAACTGCATAACCATAGCAGTGATGGACTCAATTACACAAATTCACCGTGAGAAATGCTAGAGTCCCCGAATTGGTTCCCAAAACTGTTCCCGAATGCTGAGTTGTCAGTATGTGATTGGTTGTTTTCCCATAAATGATATGGACCCATCGTGCATCCATATGAGCCTCACGAATAAAAGCGCGCCACGTGTCATTCGGGACTACTTTTGGGAACCCATCGTGCATCCATATGAGCCTCACGAATAAAAGCACGCAACGTGTCATTCGGGATAAAAGCACGCCACGTATCATTCGGGACTACTTTTGGTAACCCATCGAGCACGCCACGTATCATTCGGGACTACTTTTGGTAACCCATCGTGCATCCATATGAGCCTCACGAATAAAAGCACGCCACGTGTCATTCGGGACTACTTTTGGGAACAATTTCGGGGTACGTAGCACTGCTAAATTCACCATACCTATGTAATTGATTCGAGCTTTCGAGAATTAAAGGCTCTAGAATTTTTTAATCTAGCTCGATTAAAAGATCCTGCTCTTAGGCAGTAGTATTCACCAGAAGCACTGTAAAAACTCACACCGTTCAAGAAATAAGAGTAGTCAGAATTTAAAATTAGGCCACTGATCAACAAGAATAATATAATTTTCTGTTTTGTTAGTACTATTCAAAAGATATTAATCATTTAATTTTACTAATTAGGTTGTTACTAAAAATACTAAAAAAATTTGGAGTAGAATTGGAAGGATCGGCCAAAGCGAGCCAACCCTAAGGGTTCCACAAATTATGTCGGCCATATGTCTTGATAGCCATACAGCACTCACCAGGCTAGGGTGAGCGTGGCATATTTAGCCAACCGACCCTTTTAATTTTTGTCTTTAACTTGACCCTCTTTTTATATCACTTACTCTTTACATATGTTTTATTTTTCTCGATGTGGGATACAACAATGTTCTCCCGCTTATATTATCCTGCAGTTGCCTCTTTTCATGCATATCCAATCCATTTACATTACATGATACAGTAATCATTTGCCAAGCAATAGCTTCTTCTCCACAATTTATAGTCTCTAGAATGCAGTTCACTTTCTTAAGTGATAGTGAAAAGTTGAAACAACCCTCTTTACTAGTAACTAATTGTCCAGTAGTACTCGAGGCCGATTAGTAGAGTGAGTAGCCATCCCCTCTGTATTCCAGCTCCAGGTTTGCGAAATCACATTCCCGTCGATCAGGTTAGTCTAATTCTTGATTGCTAAGTTCTTGTTTTGTGTCGTTTTTAAATCTTATTGTTAACGTATGCTTATCAATATTAATGTGCAGACTGCCAGGCTTTGCTTCTGTGGTTAAATTATAGATTATTCAAGTATAGTTTGAATGACTGTATAGTCTTTACTTGTGGAACATCTGTTTAATTCTGCCAGGATAATGATATCAAGTCTTCTATATCTGCAAAACTTCGTATTTTAACATGTGAACTTCAGCGTGCTCACTCCCTTTACTTGATACTAATCATACTTAAACATAAATTAGATTATTCCACAAAGTACTGTCATGTAGATGCTCATATCATAACAGTTATTAATACATTGTACTTTGTTCAAACAAGACCATTGATCTGGTTATCAATGCCTTCTGGAAAACCCCAGCACGAGGCGTGTTTTGGATGCCTCCTACAATAGAAATCAATGGTGCGCCCCCAAATCATCAAACTTGGGTCATGTCATTATTGATATAATGTATTAGTTGGTAACTCGACATTAACTATGTTTAGCTCGCAAGTCCTTGAATATTCTTCGAAAAAGAACTCTTACGTTGTTCATAGCCTCAAAACTTGTCTTATGGTATCTTCTACAGCCTTCTGAAAACCTTCAAGTCCTATCCTTATGGTAAATACCTCCTTAAGAAAGTATCTCCAGAATTGGATAATTAGATAATAAAACTTCATTTCTTCTCTTAGTTTGCTTATATAAATGATGTACATGAATAAATAAGAAAGGCAATCCAGAATCTTGCAAGTTGTAATGCTGCAATGAGTACTAAATATTTTTCTATTTTGTTTCTGTCTTCGTATGCCATTTTTTAGCAATCCACTTTTAGCCAGAGATATAGCTCAAAATGTGTATTGGTTTATTAATTTAAGTTGAATTATAATGTAACTGTAATCAACACTCTAGCAAATAAGTATAAATTCTTATTTACGCAATCATCCAATAATTTTTAGTTCCTGATTCTCAAAAAGATCAAAAAACTGTACAACAATTGTTTAACAAACAGAAAGATGTACCAGAATGATTCAATTTTTTTGTTTTTCACTTTCTACCAGTATGATTCTAGCACAAAAGAGGATAGAAGTGGTTAGTAATGAAATTTTAATTACAAAAGAATTTACATCTGAAAAATTCATGTAATGGTTTCTATTCATATTATCTGGTTCATGTTTTTTGTTTGCTAACAGGTCTTTCACTAGATATGCCCCTTGGTTCAGAGTTAAGTAATTGTAAGTTGTTGGATTAAAGGGGGTTTCAAATCAAATTTTAGTAATGCTTTAATTCTTATCCAATTGTCGGTTATAATCTGCATGCAGAAGCTAGCATCATCTATAGTTGTCGTGACTCTCCGATCCTGCATGGCCTTTGCCAGGTGTTTGCATTGCTGTTAGCCACCTGCATATGTTTCTCATCTGTAATGGATACGTGTCACGATGCATGTAAGCTCATCTGCTTCTATCTCCTGTCAATTAGATCATCTCTAATTTCACCGACTGTTCTTCTGTAATACCAAAAGCGCCCAAAAAAATATCTGTTGGTCGCAATATACTCTATGTGAATCATTAAATGCTATTTTACATATAATGTTGCAGGTTCATTGTCCTTAAACAAGATATTACTTTCACAATCCACAGCTCAAATTCAAGAATTCCATATTACGGAGGTGACAGACAAGCCTTTGGCTGTTACAGTGATACATCAACAGCTATGGTTCCTAATTCGGGCCGAAGAAGTGCTTCTAGAAATGGTAAGTAATCTGTAAAATTAGATAAGTTTTAATATGAAGTTAATAGCAGTCATGTCACTAGCAGCTAATATTTGGCAGCTTTGAACTTTATCCTTCTGAAACTTTGTATGTTGTGATCAATCGATTACTAGACATGAATCTCCAAATTTGCTTTAATTTTCTGTATCTGCAACTTAAGAATGTTTACTAGTTTGCTTCAGTTGTAATATGGTTGTAGTTAAGATGAAGATCTCAAGTAATGTTGTGATCAATCAATTACTAGACATGAATCTCCAAATTTGCTTTAATTTTCTATATCTGCAACTTAAGAATGTTTACTAGTTTGCTTCAGTTGTAATATGGTTGTAGTTAAGATGAAGATCTCAAGTAGATTGGCCCTCTTCATCTTTGCTGGGATTTACCATTTCATGTCTTTTTAGAGGGTAAATATTCTCAGATGCATTTTTTATCTGGTAGCAATGAGCTGTCCACATAATGGCTGTGCAATCGTTGGTCGTCTCTTCTTGCAGGTTCAGGAAATCTTAATCAGCTCCGCAATGGCATTGCAGGTGGACAGGTTATACCTGTAGCCGTAGGTGGACGATGGATACGTGTCCGGAGGGGGACAGATGAAAAAAGAATTGGGCTTGACGGTTCTTTTGAGGCTATAAGGGAAGTGATTAGGTGTGCTTTTGGCTTACGAACGAGACAAGAGTTTTGCTTGGAGGATGAATATGGAATCATGAGGCCCCTGGATAGAACAATGTCATCAGGGATTTACACACTAATTGTTAATCCTGGTAAGTCAGCAGCTAGTCAAGAGTCAATTGTATTAATAACTTTTCTAATCAGTACCTCCATCTAATACTGTTTTAACACAACATTTCATTTCAGGGGTCATCATGAGTTTCTGCTATGCTAAGGATCCAAACCATACCGAGTGTGAGGTTTACACAAAGACATTGGCCACCCAAGAGGATTTGTCTGAATTTCTCGAGAAGAACCGTTGGATCGGGTTGAGAAGTCCTAAAGACGACGAAAATGAGATACTCGACCTTATGGATGATCTCGAGCATGATGTAGTGTACCATGGGTTGAACAAAATGCAATACCCATAGTTTGAGTTTGTGACTAAGTGGTGGTATTATGATGTAATAATTAAATGTTGTACTTGTTATGCTTTAGTATCTTGAATGTCAATCAAGTTGGTGGCAGTCTCAGCCTTCACATGTCATTGAACATTCTTCAACCTTGATCTTTGTTGTAATTTCTAAAATTTTAATGAAATAATGGTTCAGTGAAAGAAGTAGTAAACGGAACTCAAGATAGAAACATATAAGCTTGTATATTTGGATGTTGTCATTCTTTTCACATTTCTGCAATTAAACCAGCAGCTGATCTCTGTCTGAGCCTGTACTCAATTCTACACCTTGGCTGAAAGGTTGCGACAGCTTTTGGATATATTACTTGCAGTCCTTACAATATGATTGTTACCATAAAAGCGATAAACAAAAAAAATTATTGTTCAAGGTAACTTATATCAGATTCAATGATTTAGTAATTGGGACGCATCTCTCATAGAAGAGCTTATGTATGCACTTTCTGCAGTTTCATCAAAAGTTCTGATGCTCCTTGCAAAAAACACCAATTTAGTATTTCCAATCTTTATCTCTGTTGGCTAATATGTTCCCGACATTAGATTCTTGGAGGCCGGAGCCACCAGGCAGATACGAACGAATCAAGTTGTTAAGCCACCAGAAAAAGGGCTGGTCAGCTGTCACCGAAAGCCTGAGGTAATTGGCTACTTGCAGTTCTAAAAACTCATGGGTGTTGTTTTCATTCTTTTACGGCTGATTGTCATTGGCTCCTGCAATTCTTGATGTTTTATTGGCTCCTGCAATTCTAAAAACTTTGTTCTTGCTCAGTTTTGATTTCTGATGTTACTAGTAAACTGTATATAGAAAACAGGATTTGAAATTGCAATGGAAGTTACAGAAATAAAGTGAGCTCACTAGTTGGTGCATGTTCCAATTTAGTAAAAGCATACTCTAGTTGGGATTGCCATGTTAGGTCAGTAGTCAGTACTGAGTATTGCCTTTGCTTTTCAGATACAGCTCTCTTTCTGAGTTGGACAAAACAGTGGATCATAAATTAAGTGATACTCCCTCGTCCCACCGAATTGTTAACGTGTGTGGGAGTGTGTCGACACGCATTTTAAGATGAATATAAAGTATAGTTCTATTTTTAAAATTTTCTTTTTCTCAATAAAAATTTAAACATTCAATTTTTATTCAGAAAAAAAAATTTTAAAAAGTTATAACTAATAGTAGTTTATATTCATCTTAAAATGCGTGTCGGAGACTCTCTCACAAATGTTAACAATTAGGTGGGACGGGGAGGGAGTATATTTTTCTTGGAAATAAAAAGTTGAGAGAACCAGCTCTGAAAGGAACTAAACAGGGACATCACTACTCAATGCAAAATGAATGATTGGAGAATACATCAAGGAGAGAAACTTGCTTTGTTATCTGCTGAACTGGTCTGTTACAATTCTGGAACACTAATGAGAAAGGGATGCTTTAAAACTAAACATTTTGAGACGCAACAGAAAAAAAATGTTTAAAACTAAACATTTCGAGACGCAACTGAGAAGGAAATATTTAAAAACTGAACATTACGTGAAAGAAATTTTAAACTGAACATTTAATACATGAATGAGAAAGAGATGCTCCAAATAAACTAGATGTCATAGTCTTATATCCTCAATAGCCAAATTCCGAAACACAAACGAGGAAGAAATGTTTAAACTAAACATTCCGAGACACCCGTGAGAAATGAATAATAAAGCTATACATTTCGAGACACCCGTGAGAAATGAATAATAAAGCTATACATTTCAAGACACCCGTGAGAAATGAATAATAAAGCTATACATTCCGAGACACTTTGTCTCGGATGAAAAAAAATGTTTGGACTAAACATTTCGAGACATGAATGTTTAAACTAAATTGAATCAGAAAAGAATGTTTGAACTAAACATTGTGAGTTGTGAACAAGGAAGCTTCAATCTGTACACTTCAGCTGTGCGGGAGAAATGCATATCGAACAGTAAGATAGGCAATCAAGCAAAAGGTATCCTTTAGAAAAGGTTATTACTTTTTAAAATTTAATGAAGTATATGAATCCGTGGGACATCTGAACATACAACCTACTGCTGATCTTGTTACAGTTTATGTCTTTGTTCAGTCTTTACAATTCACGGGTCATCAATCATCCTGTTTGGAGTTGGATAAAGTTATGTGGGTTGAGTAAAGTCAGAACCGATATATACCTTTAGGTCATGTTTGTTTCAAGGTATTAAGCATAGGATAGGATTATAATCCTTTAAATTTTCCAATCCCATGTTTGTTTTATAAAACCTTATTGAAGGTTAATCCAAGGATTACAATCCTTTAAATTATCCTATCCCGTGTTTGTTTTGTTG